>CAUYUJ010002725.1:0-47500 GCA_963575745.1 Prorocentrum cordatum
GGGTGCGCGGATGTGTGATTATCATGGAAACTGGTGATGCACGGGGTGCTATACAATCTCGTCGATAGCTGGCAGGCCAGATTCTTTGGAGTACACTTGGACATTGGGCCTCGCGTCACGCACACCTGGTGGTCTGACACCATCTATCTCGCAGCCTCTGGTATTTCATAGCTGCACGTTATGGTGCAGGAGTTGGCGCATGCCCTGAACGAGCACGCCGCCCAGTGGACATGTTTGCTTCTCCAGAGAGCGAAGATTTGGGAGAACGCGCTGTTCCGGCGTATGGTTGCAATCGTCGCCTTTGGCGTATGGTTTGCAATCGTCACCAGCCCGACGAGATTTTTACGTGCACGTCCTGCGAAGCGCGAGCACTGCCGTCCTGGCGGCACTATGTGTGACCACCGACGCTGCAGCGACGGCCGTGTTGCGCAAAGTGTGCGCCATGGCATCCGAGATGCAACATGAAAGGTCGAAGCGCACGACTCTGCAGCCACCCCGTCGTATCATGCACTGGAGTTTTGCCCTGTGGTGGCGAAGTACCATTGCCCGAGAGGCCCGAAACGCATGCTGATTACAGGCACCCGCCACAGAGGCAGGGACACCCGAGCACGCTGTGGGAGTGCATCTTCGACAAACACGTTGGCGATACCTGGCAGTCTTTAGCCGCTGGCAATGATTGGATGCCCAAGTTCGATGCTTCCCGAAACCCTTGTGTTTGAAGGTCTTCGGATGGCGGTCGTGGACGAGCATTGGCAATCGCGCACGAGCAGCAGGTCGCATGATGAGGCGCCACCTGCGAAACGCATGCGGGCAGCACCTCCACCCGAGATGCAGTCAGAAATGTAGACCTATTCAGGTGGGCGCTCTGGCCACCTCCGTGCATCGTTTTTGGCGGTTCGCAGCTCGTACGCAGCTGGCTCAACGGATGGCTGTCGAGCGCAATCTCTGCAAGTATGTCTTCCACTCGGCGTGGTTCGTTGCTGGAGAAATCGGTATCCAGTACGGATTGAACGCCGCCCGCATCGTGGTATCATTTTGGCTTGCACGCGTATCGGGGGTTCTACTCGGATTTCGGCAGCGTGGTGAACCTGCAGGACTGCTCACTACGTTGGTGCGACCGCCGCCAATTCTGACGGCAATTAGCTGGAAGACGGAGCGGTGCTGGAGCGGTGTTGCACGCAGTCTTCCGTGGCGGGTCGAAGTTCAGCAGATTATGCGACATTGTTGTGCCTTTGGACGTGACATCGGAGCCCTACTCGTTGGTTTGGTTTTCTTGGGAGGAGTTTTGCAAGACGGCATGGACTACGACATGGCATATACACACGTCCTCTCTCTATCTGGAATTGAAGTGGAGGCGATCAGGGATCGTGCCCTGGCATTCTTTCACCAGACGAAGTACTCACCCGAACGAAGCGCCGCGAAGTGTCGCCAGGGACACATGGGATGAGGAGGAGGAGGAGGAGGAGGAGGAGGAGGAGGAGGAGGACGAGAAGGAGGCGGAGGAGTTCGAGGAGGGGAGGAGGAGGAGGAGGAGGAGGAGAAGGACGAGCAGCAGGAGGAGGAGGAGGAGGAGGACTAGAATGGGCCAGGGCTCAGGCTCCAACGTTTAACTGCACGCTCAATGCCGTATCTATACCCTGATGCTGCGTTGGGCCTGTATGGCGCGTGAAGGTCGGCCTTTCTCGGCTGGCGCGCACGGGCGCGCTCGGGCCGCAGGCGCTTGCTGGCGTGCACGGGCACGCTCGGGGGGGGGCCCGGCGGCGCTCCCGCAGCGCCTCCAGGAGGCGTCTGCACAGGGGAGGTGGAGGACAGGTGCTTGCCAGTCGTCGGACGAACACCCTATGATATTGTAAGGCCGACCGCGCGTCAGCGAGGGGGAGGGGTGGAGCTGGAGAAGCAGGAGGAAGAGGAGCAGGAGGAGAGGGAGGAGGAGAAGGAGGAGGAGGACGATGAGGAGGAGGAGGAGGAGGAGGAGGAGGAGGAGGAGGAGGAGGAGGAGGAGGAGGAGGAGGAGGAGGAGGAGGAGGACGAGGACGAGGAGGAGGAGGAGGCGGAGGACGAGGAGGAGTGGATTTTCCGCGGTGCGTCCTGGGCACGACAGATTGTGGAGCCCCGTACGTACGCATCATACCCACCCCTGGCGCACAAGCCTTCCAGCGCCCTGCTGCTGACCCTGGCGGCTCGATCGTGATCCCGATCTTCCTGCTCCTCTCTTCACCCTGCTGCTCCGCCAGCCAGGCTCGAGGGAGGAAGCTCCAAGTCTCGCCCGGGCGCAGCTGTCCAGCCTCCAGACCGCTGGAGCCATGTCCGACGCTGGATCTGAGGCCGAAGAGGCCCCTGCCGCCCATTGCTGCGCTGAGGGTCTCCTCCCCCTTTCTCGTCCCCCTCCTCCTCCTCCCCCCCCCACCTCGCTCCTCCCCTCCCCCGCGCCCCTCCTCCCAGTCCTCCTCACCCATCCTCCCCCTTCTCCTGCCCTCCTCCCCCCGTCCTCCCCCCTCCTCCCCCTCCCCCCGCGTCCTAGTCCAGTCCAGCCCTGGAACCCCCAATAGAACTCCGTAGGGAGCTCCCTGCGCCCCCGCGTAGAAGCCCCCTCGAGAACCCTCCCTCCCTCCCTCCTCCATCGTTCCTCCTCCATCCCTCCCTCCCTCCTCCTTCCTCCCTCTCTCCTTCTTCCCTCCTCTCTCCACCTCTCATGTTCGTGCCCAGTGCTTCGGTCGTGTAACTTCGCTTCGCGATCGGTCCTATCCTATCCTATCCCTCCCTTCCTCCCTCCAACCATCCGCGGCCCTCACTCCCCTTGCCCCCCTCCTCCCCCTGCCCCCCTCCCCGCCCGCGCGCGCGGGAGCGCGCGCGCGGAGGGGGGAGAGGAGGAGGAGGAGGAGGAGGAGGAGGAGGAGGAGGAGGAGGAGGAGGAGGAGGAGGAGGACCACTGCAAACCCAAGACGAAGCAACGATATTGCAAGAAACCCTTCCTCCAAGTTCCCTCTTCATAGGCCTCTACAAGGGTTTCGTTTTACTTAGGGAAGTGCCCCGTTGGAAGACACCCGTTTGAAAACCCAGAACTGTGCCAGAACACCGTTCTTGGGACTTCAACGCCGCGAATCACCAGAATCACGCCAACACGCTACCCTTGGGACTTCAGTACCTCCCCGAATCAACATGAGTATTGCGCCCTGACATTCCGACATCGTGCCAAAATACCGCCTTTGGGACGTTCACTTTGAGATACCGTGAAACAGCTGCCACCTCTGAAGACGAATGTGCGGGGCGCTCAATCGAGGGCTACATTTTGGAAAGGAACCGCCCTCCATCTGTGAAAGTCTTGCAAACTCTGAAAACGAATGCGCGCCGCACCAAGGCGAGAGCCTCATTTCGAAAACAGCCCGCCCTCCATCTGTGAAGCTCTTGCAATGTTTGAGACGAGTGTGCGCGGCGCTTAGGCGAGAGCCACATTTTGAAAACCGCCCGACCTCCATTCGTGAAATGCTCGCAACCTTTAAGACGAGCGTGCGCGGCGCTGGGGCGAGAGTTACATTTTGAAAGCGACCCGCCTTCTATCCGTGAAACAATCGCAACGTCTAAGTTTAGGGGTCATGAAAAGTGAGGAACCGGCCTCGAGGTGCGACAGGGAGCAATTCTGTACAACGAAGAAGGCTGGAGGAGGAGGAGGAGGAGGAGAGGATGAGCGGAGGAGGAGGAGGAGGAGGAGGAGGAGGAGGAGGAGGAGGAGGAGGAGGAGCGGAGGAGGAGGAGGAGGAGGAGGAGGAGGAGGAGGAGCAGAGGGAGGGAGGGAGGGAGGCAGGGAGGGATGAGGGAGGAGGAGGAGGAGGAGGAGGACGAGGAGGAGGAGGAGGAGGGAGGGAGAAGAGAGAGAGAGAGAGGAGGGAGGAGAGAGGAGGAGTGAGGAGTAAGGAGGGAGCCGGGAGCAGGAGGAGGGGGAGGAGGAGGGAGTAGGGAGGAGGAGAGAGTGGAGGGAGGAAGGAGGGAGGAAGGAGGGAGGGAAGGGTTGCGATGGGAGAGGAGGATGAGGAGGAGAGCGATGCTGCTGCTGCTGATGATGATGCTGATGCTGATGCTGATGCTGATGCTGATGATGATGATGATGATGATGATGATGATGATGATGATGATGATGATGCTGTTGCTGCTGTTGCTGATGATGATGATGTTGTTGCCGATGATGGTGGTGATGAAGATGATGGTGATAATGACGATGCTGGTGATGATGAAGGTGATGCTGGTGATGATGGTACTGGTGGTGATGATGCTGGTGATGATGATGATGTTGATCATGATGGTGCTGATGCTGATGCTGATTATGATGCTGCTTATGATGACGATACTTATGATGATGATGATGATGATGATGATGATGATGATGATGATGATGGTGATGATGATGATGCAGATAATGATGATGATGATGATGATGATGATTATGCTGATGATGCTGATGAAGGTGATGGTGATGATGGTGATGATGCTGATGCTGATGCTGATGCTGATGATTATGATGATGATGCTGATGCTGATGATGATGCTGATGATGCTGATGATGATGATGCTGATGCTGATGCTGATGCTGATGCTGATGCTGATGATGATGATGATGATGATGATGATGATGATGATGATGATGATGATGATGCTGATGATGATGATGATGATGATGATGATGATGATGATGATGATGATGATGATGATGATGATCATGCTGAGGCACCCCTTTTCCCGCCGCATGCGAAGTGTGACAGCAGCGGCACGAGAGGGCGCCGAGAGGCCTCGGGGAGAGTTGGTGGAAGCTGTGGCCGACCCGAAGAGGAGGGGGGAGGAGCTCGGAGGGGCAGCCTCGATCTTGGACGCTGTGTCTGTTTCGATGGTCAGGCGATCGCAAACATGGATCAAGGGGGCGTGGATGAGCGACGGGTTGCGTTTCCATGGGAGATTGCGGATTTCCGCCGCCGAACGAGGCGGCACCAGCCGCATTTTGGGGAAGTGCCGCGCGCCAAATCCATGGATCGCTAATCCATGTTTGCGCGCCCCCGAGTTTCGATGGGGCAGCTGGGGCCAACTTCTCCGTCCGAGAGTTCGTTCCGTGCCTTTGCACAGTCCAATACCCAGACAGCCTGATTTTTCAGGACGGCGTCCCCAGAAGTTCTTACCCTTTCCCCGGGGGCCGGTTTTTCATCCTGAGTCGTGTTTTGACGGTTCCGAGGCCCGGCCAGGGCCCCCCGTGGCCGACATTTGCCAAAAACCTCCCGCCCTGACTTTTTTAAGACGCGATCGTGCCTGGGTCGTGCTGTTCCGGGCGATCCCCACCCGAGAGCGCGCGGCGGGATTCGGGGGCCCCCAAACGGGGTGGTGACCACACCGTGTGGTGAGTCGGTGGGGATTCGGGGCCACCGCACGGTTTTCGGGTCGCTCTCCGCGAGGACGTCTCGTGCGACTGGGGCATCCGAGGTCCCAAAACCGTGCGTTGACGGACCGTGCGGTGAGGTCTTGGGGGATTTCGAGGTCACCGCACGGTCTGTCACCGCACCGTTTCGGGACTCCAAAGTTAGGTCGGGCATCTTCCCCTACAGGCGGGTTTTGGACGAAAACAAAATACACTAAGGAAAAACAGCCCAAACTCAGAGGGACCCCCGGGGAGCACCACCCGCTTCCTTCCCTGCCTGGGGCCTGGCGGCCGCTGGCGTGCAGCAGCGCCCCTCGGCGAGGCCGCGGGGCGGGCTACAGGCCCTCGGGGAGGCGCCGGCACGCGCTGGGCCCAGCGGCCGCGCCACGGGTGTCGGGGGCGGCAGAGAGGGGGGTGATGACCAGGGTGGCTCAAGAGACGGGGTTCGATGCAAACGGGGTCAGCCAGGGCACCGGATCCTGCAGGATCCTGCGAAGAACCCCTCTGGCTGACCAGGGGGGGGGATGCCCAGAGATCCAACGTGTTGGAAAAGTCAAGGCGTAGGTTTTTCGCAAGCTTCGGCCCCCAGGGGCCTTCGGCGGGCCTCGGGACCGTCAAGAAACGACTCGGGGTGAAAAGCCGGTCCTGGGGAATGGGTCGGAACTTCCGGGGACCCCGTAGTGACCAAGTCACGGCATCGGATCTCTGGGTATATCATGGCCTGGGCCATGATATTTCCCCAGGTTTCGCGGCGCCTCTTCTGATTCCATTGCGTCCCTGGCCTCCCTTGGGCCGCGCACGTGCCGCCGGCCATGATTTGCATCCCCCCTCCTCTTGGACGCCCCCCTCATGGCCGCCACCGGAGATGCAGGGTGTGTGAGGCGGGTCGTGGGAGCTCTCTTCGTTCCATCTGACAGCCCAGGCCTCGAGGTTGACACCAACACCGAATATCGTCGGTGTGCCTCCACCGAGGGAGGAAGCTCCCGATCTCGGTGCTGGCGGTGATAGTCTGGCTTCTCAGGTGACCGAAATACGACCTCCAACATCGACATCTAGGATCATCTTCCCCCTGAGGAGGCACCCCCCTGTGTTGGTGTTGGTGACCCTTTCCAGGCCTCCACTGACAGCCCCAGCCTGTCCGGAGGGGAACAGCATGCACGGGATGCAGACCTGGTGCCCACGAAGTGGTGGAGATGTCCAGGGGAGGGCACGTACCGGACAACAAAAACACGTCGAATGTATGGGGGACGTGCTTCGGAAGATTGAAGGGGGTTCCATGGGACCTGGCGATGTTCAAGAGGCACATGGACACTCTGCAGCCTCAGACATTTCTTGTCGAGCGTCACTCCAAGGCGTTTGCGCTCAGCCCTGTTCTCATTGGTTGACGCGCAGGTCAGAAGGCCAGTTCCGCAACGGTGGGCGCGCGTCTCCAGAAGCTCCCATGAGGCGTACGCAATCTCCAGGGAGAGTGGGTGCAGCCTGGTTTAGTAAGCTTCGCGTGGGAGGTCCTCGCAGTTAGCTTGGCTTGGCCCCTCGCTTACCCTTGTGCGGCCTCCGTGCAAGCGGCGCGTCCCGCCTGACAGGTCTTCGAAGTTTGCCTCGGTTGGCCCTGGTTTGGCTTGGCGCGAGTTAAGTCGGGCGTGTCCCTCCACAGGAGGAATATTCAAAAATAGTAAAAGCAATTGTCCGGGGACGATGTTTTGATTATGTTTGAGTATTTTATGAATATGTTGTTTGACTATTTTTCATTTTCGTACAAATTCCGCCTGTAGGAGGACATGCCCGACCGAAGGCTTGAGGCCAGTTGCATGAGCGGAATTCTCAACCTCTCTGGTTTGGCGCGGTTCGGAGCTCGCTGCTCTTGAGCCGCACAACTTCTAGACGCTTCGCGTACTTGGCCTCACCAGCCCATCAAGAAACGATGTCCCAGGGAGTTGCCCTGATCAGGGATGTGGAGGAGCATGCAGTGAAACAAAGGGCTGGGGAAGCCGTCATGCCCCAAGAGGGGGAGGATGGAGGAACAGGAGGAGGAGGAGAAGGGAGAGGGGGAGGGGGAAGAGGAAGAAGGGAGGAGGAGGAACAGGCGGATGAGGGAGCGGAGGAGGAGGAGGAGGAGGAGGAGGAGGGCGAGGATGATGATGATGATGCTGCTGATGATGCTGCTGATGATGATGCTGATGATGATGATGATGCTGATGCTGATGCTGATGCTGCTGATGATGATGATGATGATGATGATGCTGCTGATGACGCTGCTGATGATGATGCTGATGATGCTGATGATGCTGCTGATGCTGGTGCTGATGCTGATGCTGATGCTGATGATGCTGATGATGATGTTGATGCTGCTGCTGCTGCTGATGCTGATGCTGATGCTGCTGATGATGAGGAGGAGGAAGAGGAGGAGGTGGAGGAGAAGGAGTGAGGAGGACGAGCAGAAAGTCCAGAGGCCTCTTGGATGCCTCTCGAAGTCTCTTCGGATGTCTCTTGAGAGCTTCTCGGAGTACTCTTGGGGCGTCTTGGGGGCCTTCTGGCGGTCCCAGTGAACTTGGAGCGTCTTGGGTGCCTCGGGGAAGACTCTTGGAGCCTCTTCGGGCCTCTTGGGGATCCCTCTGGGGAACTCCTTGGGGCCTTCTTAAGGCAACGTGGCCCCCTCTCGGGGCCCTCTTGGGGCACTCCTGGGAGCCTTGGGGGTCATCTCGGAGGAGTTCGAATTGAAGGGAGGGGTCAATCATCCCGTCCCCCATCAGAAGTCCCAGATTGGTTCAACACCTCAGGAAGAAATCACTGCTTTGGCGCTCCTCGTCGAGGCCATCATGGACGGCCTAGCCGCTCGCGGCCCGCCCTGTCCAGGTCCAGGGGAGGGGGAAGTGTACCCATCTGTCGTTGACAGTAAGTATTTCTGGCTTCCCAGAACTCGGGGGTGGATAGACCTCCTACCCTGGCACGTCGATTAGCGAATTGGCCGTTTCCGGTTCGCGAGAGGGCGTCGCGGCCGTCATTTTTACGGGTCCAGGTCCGTCGGTTTCGGTCTTAGGCCGTTTTCACTAAGGGGAGGTTTATTAAAGGGAGGTTTGTCCACCACCGAAAAACCCAATCTACTTCAACCGCCTTCCTACTTCAATAACCGATGCGGTTTGGCTGTTGTTTGTTATTCCTTGGGCGGGCCCGGACCCAATCTGCTTCGTCCGCCTTCCTGCTTCGTGCTTCTACCTGCTTCTTCCGACCGGCGTGCAGGGGCCAAGACATTTCTCTCGCACGCAAGTTTTTGGGGCTCACTCCCACCCGCACTCCCGACACAGCAGCAGCATGCGAGTCTCAGCACACTCAGCGGTCGTGATTGGGACGGGCGGCTACTGGGAGCCAATGGATAGACCCCGGGTGCGCGACGCCGGGGCGAGGTACGCCACGCTGGCCCCCCAGCGTCTGAGCCGAAAGCCAGTGCGCGATCGCGGCGGAGTGGAGATCCTGATGCCCGGTGTGCTGGGCCGGTTTTCCACCACCACCACCACAAGTTGGAGGGGGAGGGGGTCTCCCTCGTCCTCCTCCACCTCCTCCTCCTCCTCGTCCCCCTCCTCCTCCTCCATCTCCTTACCCCCCTACAACTTATGGTGGTGGCGGTGGGAAGCAGGCCCATCATGGTGGGCCTGGACTCAGCAGGCAGCTACCAGCACCCCTGCCGTCCGTCAAAAAACAATGCAAAATGATCGCGGGGTGCCAGCGTATGGTCCCGATTGTGAAGGCCTTGCGGCCGGTGCCGCTGATCCTGAGTGGGGAGCCCAAGGCGTGAGGGAGGCAAGGGATCGAAAGGGAAAGTTCCTCCCAGGGAGGGGTGCTTCCCCTCGGGGGGGCGGGGCTCGCACCCGCAGGATACCCCCCCTACCCCACCCACCTCGCGGACCTCCCCTCCGGGACACCTCCCCACCGGCAATGAGACACAAATTCCAATTTCTTCGGCATAAGTTCCAACCACGTTGGTGCAAATTCCAACCAACCTGGATGACAAGTTTTTGCGCTTTGCGAGACGTCTGCGGCCTGGGCGTTTTAGAGGCGCCTCTGCGAGGCATCTGGGCCCTCTTGGGCCGTTCTGGGGCCATCTTGGAGGCCTCTTGGGCGGTCTTTTGGCGATCTTTCGGGGCTCTTGGGCCGTCTGGGACCGTCGGAAGGCCGAAAAGGCGCAAATGCCGAAATCCGTCAAAAGCTTAAAAACATAAATGATTTTGCCCTCTTCGGGCCTTCCTGGAGGACCTGTTGGGCCGTCTTGGAGGCCTCGTGGGGGCCTCGTGGGCCGTCTTGGGCCATCTTAGGCCGTGTTGAGTGCATCTTGGCTCGTCTTGGAGGCATCTTGGAGCCATCTTAGCCGTCTTGTAAGCCATCTTGGCCGTCTTGGATGCATCTTGGAGACCATCTTGGGCCGTCTTGGAGCCGTCTGCAGCAGGAAAAACCTTTGCAACCGGGTTTTCGGCAATCTCCCGGGACCCCGGCGGGACGGGCCGAAGCCCCAGGGGGAGTTCTTTTTGGAAAAAGAACCAAAACCAAAAGCCATATCATCCGGCACGCCAGGCACCCCTTTGATAAATCAAAAGGGGGCGGCGGATCGAAGGCCTACGGCGAATCACCGCCGCCCCCTGCCTTTTTGGAAGCGCCTATGTGGCCGAACGTTGAGGCCAGACCTGCCAAGCTATCGGACCATGTGTTCCCCGAATCGGTTTGGAAAGCCTTCGGGGAACACGTGGGCATCTTGAAGGTCATCTTGGCCGTCTGGAGGCCATTTTGACCCTGTCGGGCCTTCTTGGAGGACGTCTTGGAGGGCTCTTGGGCCGTCTTGGAGGCCATCTTGGGCCGTCTTGGGGGCCTCTTGGGGCCGTGTCTTGGGCCTCTTGGGCGATCTTTGGGGGCACTTGGGCCGTCTCGGGCCGTCGGAAGGCAGAAAAAACGCAAATGCCACAATCCTTCAAAAACCCATGGGAAATCTATGATTTTGGCCTTTTCGGGCCTTCCTGGGGGCCCTCTTGGAGGCCTCTTGGGCCGTCTTGGGCCATCTTAGGGCCATGTTCGGCCTTCTTGGTGGGCTCCTGGTCCGTCTGACGCCGTCGAAAGCCGTTTGGGCGGCCTCTCTGAGCCGACTTGTGGCCCTCTTGGAATGCTCCAGGGCCGTCTTGGAGGCCATCTTGGGCGTCTTAAAAGCCTCCTGTGCCATCTTGGGGGCCTCTTGGGGCCGTCTTGGGGCCCTATTGGGTCGTTCTGGGGCCATCTTGGAGGCCTCTTGGGTGATCTTTCGGCGATCTTTGGGGGCTCTTGGGCCGTCTCGGGCCGTCGGAAGGCCGACAAGAAGCAAATGTCAAAATCCGTCACCAACCTTATGAACATCAATGTGTTTGGCCTCTTCTGGCCTTCCTGGAGGCCCTCATGGGGGCCTCTTGGGCCGTCTTGGGCCAGCTTTGAGCCAACTTCGGCCATCTTGGTGGTTTCCTGGCATGTCTGACACGTCGGGAGCCGTCTTGGGGGCCTTTTTGGGCCGACTTGGGGCCCTCTTGGGGTGCTTCGGGGCCGTCTTGGAGGCCATCTTGGGCGTCTTGGAGGCCATTTTGGGCGTGTTGGAGGCCTCTTGGGCCGTCTTGGGGTCCTCTTGGGGCCGTCTTGGAGGCCACTTGGGCCGTCATGGGGCCCCCTTGGGGGCCTCTTGGGCGATCTTGGGGGCCTCTTGGGCCGTCTTGAGCCGTCGGAATGCCGAGAAGAAGTACATTCAAAAATCCTTCAAAAACCTAAGGACAATGAATAATTTTGGCCTTCGGGCCCTCCTGGAGGACCTCTTGGAGGTCTCTTGGGCCGTCTGGGGGCCTCTGGGTGGGTGGTCTCTTGGGCCGTCTTGGGCCGTCTTGGACTCTCTTGGGCCGTCTTGGAGGCCGTCTTGGACCATCTTGGGCGGACTTGGAGGCCATCTTGGATCATCTTTGTCGGACTGGCAGGCCATCTTGGCTATCTTGGACGCCATCTTGAGCCGTCTTGGAGGATTTTTTGTGCACGTTGCGATTTTTTGAGGATGTCCCGAGCGAACGGCACGGTGACGGGACGGGCCGAAGCCCCAGGGGGAGTTCTTTTGGAAAAAGAACCAAAACCAAAACCGATAGGATCCAGCACGCCAGGCACACCTGCGATGAATCGACAGGGGGCGGCGGATCTAATGGCCTTCGGCCTATCCCGCCACCGTGACTGGGTTGTGGGCCAGAGGCCTTTAGGATATTCGTTGGGATCTCGCTGGGCGTCTAGGGGGCCGTTTTCAAGCCTCTTGGGAGCCGTTTCTGGGCCTCTCGGAACGTTTTCGGGGCCTCTTGGGGGTCTCTTGGGGCCTCTTGGGGCCTCCTTGAGGCTTCCGGGGTCCTCTTGGGGCGGAAAACTAGACTTTACGGTTCGTGTTCCCCCTCTTGGGTTTTTCTTGGGGCTTTCTTTCTTGGGCGCCTCTGGGGCCGTCTTGAAGCGTCGGGAGCTGGAAAAGTGGAGGGCCAAACTCATTGAAAGCACATGTTTTGAACATCAATGGTTTTGTTTTAGCATTTCGAGATCAATATATGGAGCAGTGATGAGGCCCTCCCCGAAAGGGGAAAAAGGGAAGTTGGAAGAGGGACCCCCCTAAACCATTCACAGCAAGATGGCCAGTGAGATTGCATGCGTTGACTTGACGTGGGACTAGTTTCGCCTGAGAGGGCCTCACCAGTTGCCTGGTTCGGTGCTTGGCCTGAAGTGGTGTTGGGCAGGCTTCGCTTCGGAAGCCCTCACAGTTCGCCTGCCTTGAAGCCTGCCTGGCTTCGCCATTCGGTTTGGGGGTGGGTTTTGCCCTGGGGGTCTTCGAATCCGCCGGGGATCCATCATCTTCGGCTCGACCATTCTGATGGATCATCTTCGACCATCCATCATCTTGGCTCAAGCGCCTGTCGGCTCAGGCGAGCCTCGCCGCGGGCGGGGCCTGCGATCGAGCGGGGCGTCCATGTCATACCAGCCCTTCCGGAGGGCAAAGGCCTCGAGTCGATCGCCCTCGCCGCCCGCCGCCCCGGGCGGCCCGCGCTCCCCGCTCGTCGGCCCGCGCTCCCCGCTGGGCGGCCAGCGCTCCCCGCGGCCGGCCGCCGCCCTCTGGGCGCCGCCCGCCCCCGCGCGGGCCGCGGACGGCCCGGCGAGCCTCCGCCCGGCGAGCCCTGCGGCACCCCTCGGAGGCCCGCGCGCCGAGGGCGGCGGCGCGGAGCAGGGCGGCGCGCCGCTCGGCGCCGTCGGGGCTGCGCCCGTCGGGGGCCGCGGGATCGGCGTGCAGTTCTGCGCCGGCATCGGCTCGGGGATGCTGGTGAGCGCGGCGCTGCTGCTCGTCTGGGCGTCGCTGTCCCCAGAGGGCGCTCTCGTCCGGGGCGGGTCCGCCGGGAGCTTGGCTGCGGGTTCCGGCGTGGCCAGCAACGTCCAGGGCGACTTGCGCGGGATGCTGATGCGGCCGCTGGTGGCGGCGAGGAACAGTACGGCCATGGCCGACGGCTTCTGGCACGTTGTGGAGGGCACGTTTCAGCCAGCGTCGCCCGCTGCGGCGCCGGCGCCGACGCCGGGCGGTGGCGCGGGCAACTCGAGCGCGGCCGCGAGCGAGCCGGGCAGCACCGCGGCGGCCGCGGCCGCGAGCACGAGCGCGGCGAGCGTCTCGGTCGCCGGGGCCCCCCGGCGGTCGTCGCGTGTCGTCTCGACCGTCTCCACGACCACCACGCAGTGCATGGTGCCCGATGAGGGGGACGAGTGCTACAAGGAGGTCATCGACACCATGTACACGATCCAGAGCCAGCCGACGGCCACCCACGGCGGCCTCAACATGTGGTCGTCGTTCGAGGAGGTGCAGGACGTCCTGCACGGCCTGTCGGTGGCGAACCCGAGCAACAGCACGTGCCGGAGGAGCTGCGCTTGCGAGGTGGCGCATGCCGGGTCGGACTGCCACGCGAGCGTGGCCTACATCGTCAACCAGGGCGTGCGGGAGCATCCGGAGTGGTACCCCGGCCTCGGAGAGGCCTCGGCCCCGGAGGAGTTCCAGGGCTACCTCAGCAGGTCGGTCGCCGAGGCCAACTGCGCGAGGCCCTGCAAGGCCGCGAGCTGGAGGGGGGACCCCTCGCTGTTCTGCTGGAGCCTCGCCCAGGGCTCGGGCTACGAGCAGGACGTGATGAGGGCCCAGCTGCGCCTCGCGGCGGGCATCTTCGGGTGCGACGGCTTCGCCGTCGCGAGCGAGGACGCCTGGTCCCTCGGCCGCGGCCCTGGCGGGCGCATCGGCGAGGTGCGGACCGTCCGCTTCAAGGGCGCGGAGGTCGGCGTCTCGAAGGACGGGACGGCAGGGAATGCGCAGCTCTTCATGCTGGCGTGGAACGCCATCCTCACGCGCACGGCCGTGCTGAGCTTCGACTGGGCCGTCAAGGTGGACCCCGATGCCGTCGTGCTGGTCGACAGGCTCCGGGACCACCTGAGGGGGGCGACGGGCGAGAAGCACTTCGTCAGGAACTGCAACAAAGAGAAAAACAACCCAGAGTTCCCCATGATGTTCGGCTCGCTGGAGGCGGTATCGAAGGAGGGCGTCCGGGTGTACAAGGAGGGCATGGAGCGCTGCGTCGCAGAGCTGCCGTGGGGCGACTGGGGCGAGGACGTCTTCATGGGCAAGTGTCTCGTCCTGCTCGGCGTGCGCCCAGTCGACGACTTCGCCCTCAGCAGCGACGGTGTTTGCACGGGGGTGAGCTGCCACGACGCCAACGCGGCCGCCTTCCACCCCTTCAAGAACGCCTCGTCCTGGGTGCAGTGCTGGACCACGGCGACCGCGGGCCTGGGGGGGCCGCTGCCTCCGCTGCCCTGAGGCGCGAAGCCGAGGCCGCAGACTGGGGTCCCGTGCATGAGAGAATTCGAACCATGCCGCTCGGCCTTCGTCGAGCCAGGCCGTTCGTCTTGCCAGCGGTATGCTGCAAGCGATGCTGAGCAGGTGAACAGAAGCCCCCCCGTGCCAATCCCCGGCCGTCAGGACTGACGGCCACCCGGTCTGACGGCCGGCCGCAGGTCTGACGGCTGGCGGGCTGGCGCGAACCGCCTTGGCCGCTTGGCCTCCTCCCTCCTCCCTCCTCCCTCGTCCCTCCTCTGTCCTCCCTTTCCTTCCTCATGAATCATGTGGCTGAGTGGGCTACCCACGAAATAGCTACATAAGCGTATGGCCACCAGAACGTGCTGTCTTGCACTGCACACATGGCGTGCTCGTCTGCGAGAGCACTAGATGGAACCCGTTCCATCGGACCCCAGATGCACTTCGGCGCGGGCTCTCGAGATACGCATTGGCCCGAGAGCTGTCTGCGGGAGCAGTCAGTTCTGGGCCACTTTAGGCCCGCGCCTCCTCCGTTCCCAAATTAGGAGCCACTCGAAGCGGCTGCTGGTGATCAGGCCCAGGGCGCTGGTGGGCTTGGATTCTTGTTTTGAATTTGCACTGGCCACTGGGCACTTCTGCCGGGCGTTGGCCAGAGTCCATTTCCCAACATGTGCTTTCTGTTTGGGTCTTCTTCATATTCTTGTCCCCTCTCTTCGTTGTCTGTCAGTCGTGTGTTTGCCTTGCTTGTGTTAACGAATGTACTCCTGCCCCACCTAGGGCCACTTAGACTGCAAGCGGGGCGGCGATGACGGAGTAAAGCTTTGAGAGCGTCTCAGAAAAAAAAAGAAAAACAAAAAAAAAATCTGATTGAAGGCTCACGCGCGCCTTGGCCAGTCACCAGAATCGCGCGGCCTAGTTTGTCGCTCTGCGTCGCCAGAGTCATTGGACAGGGAGCAGTCAACGGGACAGAAGACGAAATCCACTGCCGTAGGACTGGAATGTTTCCGAGAGGCCGCAAGGGGCGCGATCCATCCACCCTGCCCCCACCAATTTCCCGGATAGTGCTTGCACTAATGCCTAAGGAGTTCTGTTTGGTATTTGGGAATTGGGCTTGAAACGCGTTTTTATTTGTTGGTGCAATTTCTTACGGCTCATGGGGTCTGGATCCTTTGCACCAGCGGGGATCTTAGGGTGGCCGACGACCTCGCCCACTGGATCCCATAGGCTTTTCAGTCATGGGTCCCTTGCACCGGCGGGAACTCGCGGGTGCCGTGTGCCGTAGTGTCCAGCTTACAAAGTGCGTTTGAGTGAATCTGCAATTGCACAGCATTTGCATTGCGCCATGGGTTTCCGCTCACGGGGTTCCTTGCGCCAGCGGGAATGTTCGGGCGCAGGAAGGTCCCGCACATAGGCTCCCGCATGCACGAGGAGGTCGGTTCGGCGCGGTGCAGTTTTGCAGCGGCTCGATTTTGCTCGGCCAGTGTCGGTTTGACACCGGGTCGCTTCGGATTTGGCCGCTTCGGTTTGGCCTGGTTCCAGTTCGGTCTGGTTCCGCTTTTTGCACGGTGCGGTCTGACCGGTTCGATTCGGTTGGCCGCTTCTTTTCGGTTTGGAAAGGAGGTAGGAAGAAAAGGAGGGAGGACGGGGGCGGGGAACCCAGGTGCGCTCGCGCCATATCTGACATCCCTTCCCTTTGCGCTGTTTTTGTTTGTTTTCTCACCGCGGACCTGGAACTTCCCAGAAGACCCTACCGTGTTGTGCGCAATCGGAGAAGGCGAGCTGCATACACATATGAAGGTCGTAGGTGGAAAAGCTTGCGGGCCGGGCCCCTGGGCCGCGGACCTGCGGATAGGGGGTATTTTTTTTCGCGGATGCCCCGCGCGGCACGTACCCGTACGATTGCCTATCCGCGGGATCGCGCCCTGGAATCCAGACCGCGAGGGGGAAGCGCGGAAATGAGGCCAGCGCTGAAGCGGGAGCACGATTCGGAACGAGTTATACCCCGAAAATGAGGCCAGCGCTTCAGCGAGAGCAGCATTTTGAACAACAGAACTATCCCAGTGCGACCCTACATAGGAGTTGGAGCATTTAGGAAAGCAACATCTACATCTACACCGACAGCTACATTTACATCTACACCTGCATCTACATCTACATCAACATCAACAGCGAGACTCACACCTACATCTACATCTACACCTACATCTACACCTACATCTACATCTACACCTACATCCACATCTACACCTACACCTACATCTACATCTACATCTACACTTTCGCATTGGTTTTGTTTTTGCTTTGCATTGCCTTCTCTTTTGCTCTTGCCTTTGCTTTTGCCTTTGCCTTTGTTTTTGCGTTTGCTGTTGCTTTTGCTTTGCTATTGTGTTTGCTGTTGCTTGATGTTGTGTTTGCTTTGCCTGCGCGCAGCTATGTTATGCTATGCTATGCTATGCTATGCTATGCTATGCTATGCTATGCTATGCTATGCTATGCTGCGCGGTGCTATGATTGGCGATGCTATGCCATGCTATGCTATGCTATGCTATGCTGCGCTATGCTATGATATGGTATGCTATGCTATGTTGAGCTATGCTACGCTATGCTTGGCTATGCTATGCCATGCTGTGCTAATGCTGCGCTGCGCTATGCTGCGCTGCGCTAAGCTAAGCAAGGGGAAGCTAAACTATGCGAAGCTAAGCTAAGCTAAGCTAAGCTAAGCTAAGCAACGCTGAGTTAAGCTAAACTAAGATGATATAAGCTAAGCGAAGTTAAGCTAAGCTAAGCTAAGCTACGAGGAGATAAGCTAAGCTAAGTTAAGTTAAGCTAAGCTAAGCTAAGCTAAGCTACTGGGGGAACCGCGGGGCGGATACTGGGGGAACCACGGGGCGGATGCTGGGGGAACCGCCCGGGGCGGTTTCCACTGCCCGGCCCTTTAAGCCCACACAGTAAGAACCCCTTCTGGGCAGAGCCTAGGTAGGGAACAAGCGCGGAAGCGAGGAAATGAGGACGCATAGCCTGACATAGCATGGCGTGGCGACGCCCCAAAGTGGGGGGGCTTCTGCGACCCAAGAAATCAACGAATCGGCACCGAATGTGTAATCACTTCACATGGTTTTTTTCGGGTGGGGGGGGGCATTTTCTAAATGTTGGGGTCATGTGGAAGGACCGACAACCATGCCGTGGCATGGCAGCGGGAGCACGATTCGGAAAGAGCGGAGGCGCGGAAAAGAGCCCAGCGTTGCAGCGGGAGAACGACTCGGAACGAGTTATAGCCCGAAAATGAGGCCAGCGCTTCAGCGAGAGCAGCATTTTGAAAAAAGCCCCAGCGCGGAAGCGAGGAAATGAGGACGCGTAGCCTGACACAGCATGGCGTGGCGACGCCCCAAAGTGGGGGGGGGCTTCCACGACCCCAAAAATCAGCGAATCGACACCGCATGTGTAATCACTATCGATGTTTTTGTTCGGGGTGCCATTTTCTAGATTTGGGAGCCTATTGAGAAGGACCGAAAACATGCCGTGGCATGGCGCTGGGCAGCGGGAGCACGATTCGGAACGAGCGGAAGCACGGAAATGAGGCCAGCGCTGCAGCGGGAGCACGATTTGGAACGAGCGGTGGCCTGAAAATGAAGCCAGCGCCTGAGCGAGAGCAGCATTAAAACAAACACCAAGCGAAAACCTGTTTCCGGAAAATCCGGTGTGCAAAGAAATGTACGCGAAGGGGGGGTCCGGCCATTCCCCGGACGTCACCAGGGGAGAGAGCAGAGTAGTATTCAGACTGTGTAATTGTGGAGGGCAAGCTTGGTGCGCTCGCGTCATATCTGACGCCCTTCCCCTCAGGGGGAGTCAGGAGGGAGTAACAAGAAGCAGGGTGGAAGAGGCAGGAGGGGATGAGGGAGGAAGAAGCATTCTGGGAGAGCATGATTAGTCGTAACATCTACATACACAGGAATGAAGAGAGAGCAGGTGGATGCGGACGAGGAGGAGGATGAAGAGGAGAACGCGTAAGAACAAGTGCAGGAATGAAGAACGATGAAGGACGAGGTTGTAGGAAAGTGGGGGGAGGAAAGGGAGGACGATTAAGATGGGCCCCTAGAATGTCCCAGGGATCTCCAGAACGCCCGGAGCTTCCCAGAGGCACTTCTCCTTCTACTCTGGTGGCACAATTCAATATCCTTGAGCGGCCATCCGTGCTCGCAGCGCATTAGCCCTGCATTTGTTCGACCTGTGATGTCTTTTCCAGTTCGCTCCGAGCCAATCCGCCGCTTGCAGTAGGGGCGCGCTTCTTACGCCAATCCAGATCCCAGTCCTCCCTAACTCCTGATCCCTTCTCCTGCCCCCTACTGGTCCTGCCTCCTTGACGGCGACAATGAGGAGGCAGCAGGAGGAGGAGGAGGAGGAGGAGGAGGAGGAGGAGGAGGGGCAGGTCGAGGCGGACAATCGTGCACGCACTGGTTGTCTATTTTTGAGGTTGCTCGAGCGCTGCGTTCCGATCTCTTTTTTCCTTTTGGATCGCGGCCATCAAGACGCGACGGCTCATGCTTGCCAGCGTTTGCCCAACGCAGCGAGGACACCTCCTCCTCTCTGCTCCCTCCTCCTGCTTCTCCCTCCTGCTCCTGCTCCTCCTCCTCCTGCTCCTGCTCCTGCTCCTGCTCCTGCCCCTCTTCTTGCTCCTGCCCCTCCTCCCCGAGGGCGGCGAGGAGGCAGGCAGGCGGGCGGCGGAGGAGGGGCAGGACAGGGCGGAGCCGCGGAGTCGTGCGCAGGTCGCGGACCTGAGCAACCCCGACGTCACCACCAAGTACCGCTCCGCGGGAGGGGGCCCTCGGAGGTCAGAGGAGGAAAAGGTACCCGTACCTCTACCCTCCCCTCGTTTTCCCCTTTTTGGGCCTCCCGGGCCTCCGTCGTCGCCTCCGCTGGATTCGCCTCGAAATCCTGGCCAGAACGCACCCCGGGAGAGGTCCGGGGAGTAGCGGTATCGGTACCTTTTAGTGTCCCGAGGGGGAGCCGACGGCACGACTCTCCGGGCCTCACCAGCAGACCTTTTCTGGGCTCAAGAGACGGGGTGCAGTGCAAAAAGGTTTCAGTCAGAGCGCTGGACTTTGCAGCAGTATCCTGCAGGGCCAGGGATGCGCTGACCTGGGCTTGGGTGCAGGATCTTGCAGGATCCTGCAGGGTCTTGCAAAGCCTGACTGACCCGGTTTTGCATTGACCCGGGTGAGTGCGACCCCGATCACTGCCCGTCGCGGAGCATCGGGGCGCTCAAGTTTTCTTGTTTGTTTGTTTTTCTCGGGGTGCGCATCCAGGGGCCTTCGGAGGCGCCAGAGGCAGGGCCCTCGGAGGAGCAGACGGCACGCCTCCCGCACGTCTTTTCTTCTGTGGCCCTGGCGTTTCAGTTCCTTCGGGCCAGACTTCAGTCGGGCATGTCCCTCTACAGGGCGCTTTTTCGATTATGTTTGACTATGTTCGAGCACGTCTAGACTAGTTGTCATTTGTCGTCCAAAATCCGCCTGCAGGAGGACATGCCCGACCTAAGGCCAGACGTGTTCGCCCGGTCTGGGGCCCTGGGCCCTCACATGTCGGTCTGGAGCCTGGCTGGAAGCAGGGCGCAGAGAGATGGGGTCCAGGTCGTCGTTTAGCCGATCGGCGCGGGCCCTCGCACCCCCCGCCCTCCCCCCCTCCCCATGGAGTAGATCTTGGCTGTTTTTTGGCGCCTCTTTCGAGTAGGTGGAGTCTCCCCCAGAGGCAGCACTCTTGCAAACAGTCGCACTAAGCATAGGTCTGGAACAACTCCGAATAAAAAAAAACGCTCAATAGGGCTCTGGTCGTGATTGTTCCCGGTGGTGCACTCCTTCGCTATGTCGGATCTCGTGGAACGCTTGTCACCATGCAAGGTCGAGGCGGCAGTTTTTCTCAATGTGCGCATCCAGGGACCCATCTGGGGCACAACGGTCCAGGACGAGCGCGCTTTCCTGGGGAGGGGGTCCATCGTCGAGATGGCGGCCATGCTTAGACAGAGATCGACGACAGCAGGGGATGGAGCGAGACAAGAGAGAGAGAGAGAGGGACAGCCGGTGGTGACACGATGGGGTGGGTGAGGAAGCCGGTGGTGACACGATTCATTCCGCGTCTGCAACGGCAAGAGGGGGCAAAGTGGGGCAGGGAGAGGCAGCGAGAGCGAGAGCGCGAGCGAGAGCGAGAGAGCGAGAGAGCGAGCCAGATGGACGCACATGGCCGCACCCTGGCGCACCGGGCCGAGGAGGCAGCTGCTGACACCCGCGGGTGCCAGCCAGCATGCCAGCCGATCCCCACCGTTCGTGGGGCCCTGGCCGGCCCCACGACCGAGGAACGAGACTGCCGGGGGGCGCGCCGGTGTCGGCCAGATATCCGGGGCGCTCTGCACGGCGAGCCCCCGCCCCTCAGGGCTCATTTCGATTCCTCCGATTCGATTCGATTCGATTTCGATGGCTTCCGATTCCGATTCGACTCGACTTCGGATTCCGATGTGGATGCCGATTCCTCCATGGAGGCCTACTGGCCTGCCGATGTCCGCCGATTCGACTTTTCCCGGCTTGGCTGCCGATTGCCGCCGATCCGGCTCATTCCGATCCTCGATCCGACTTATCGATTCGATTCTGGGCTCTCCTGCCCCTCGGGTGTTCCTGGCCGCCGCCCCCTCTGCGAGCCAAAGAAAACGCCAGCGTCCAAGGGATCGTGTCCGCGCGCATGCGTTGGCACATGGGGGGCGACGAAGCAGTGGATAAGTCGTCGAGAACACAAGAGCCCCAAACCTTGAGAACATAGTGAGGACGTGGCCTCGCTCAGGTTCCTGTCTTGGCAGTAGGGGTGATCATTCTGGGTGGTTTGGTTTGGAACATCAGCAGAACAGCTCCCCTATCCCTAATGTTTATGGCCCTCCTCACTTATGTCCCTCCCAAAGGGGTAGGGGTCCTCTTATTGCTAATCCATAGAGCGTGTGCAGATCCAATATTATGTTCGCGGCGACCTGACTGGGCGCGCAGAGTGTGCGGAGGGAGGCGACATTGTGAACAAGGCGCTTCAGAAGGCGCGCCCGTATGTTTTGATCGTCGATCGCAGTACATCAGAGCATGTAGGAAAGCATCCACCTGAGCAGTTAAACTGCATATGTCTTCTTGACCAGATGTCAGATAAGAGTGATGACCAATGATTATGATGCTGAGTAGCAGCAGGAGGAGGGGGGAGAAATAGCAGAGCGATGCGGAGGAGCAGTTGGGAAGATCGGGGGAGGAGGTGGATGGAGGGGAAGTAGTCAGATCCCCGAATCATCAGGGGTAACTCGGGTCAGGGCTTTCTCGGGCTCGTTTTTCGGGGCTCCGAACCCGAGTCACCGGGGCCCGAGCTGCCCCGGATGATTCGGGCGCCCAGGGCCTCAAGTCATCAGGGGTAACTCGGGTCAGGGTTAACTCGGGTTCGTTTTTCGGGAATCCAGACCCGAGTTGCCCCGGGCCCGAGCTGCCCCGGATAATTCGGGCGCCCAATGGAGGCGGAGGAGGACGAACCATTGCCGACGGTCTGGTTTGGCGGTTTTGCGCCGTTGGCATTGCGCGGGTTTCCAGAGGAGCTGCTGCCATGATGATGGGGAGAAATGAGGGAGGATTACGTCTCGTCCTCTTCCCCCATCCTCGCTGCCGTCGTCGTCGTCGTCCTCGCCCTCCTCCCAATCCACATTCTTCTCCCAATCCTCATCCTAGGGGAAGCGTTCGCTCGTCTTCCTTCTCCTTGTCATCTGTCGTCCTTCTACCCCTCCTCCCGCTCTTCATGCTCATCCTGTTCTTCCCAGTCCTCTACTTGTCCTTACCCCTGCTTCTACCCCTCCTCATCCCTAGTCCCATGTTGATCCTCGGCCCTCTATGTACACTTTCTTCCCCTTCTTTATGTTCCGCTTCCGTCTCCTCCTCCTCCTCCTCCTCCTCCTCCTCCTCCTCCTCTTCCTCCTCCTCCTCCTCATCTTCCTGTGTTTGCTACTCCCAGAAGATGTTGAAGTCACGACTCAAGAAAGGTTGTACCGCGATGGGTGGCCGCGTTGCTGCTGTCTCGGCTCCGCTTCTAAGTTAGTGTTGAAACAGTGGCTTCAGCCCCCTTGCTTCCATGCATCGAAGACGCCTACGGCGAATCACCGCCGCCCTCTGTCTTTTTGGAAGCGCCTTTGTGGCCGGACGTTGTTGCCAGAGCGCGGCCAGGCTATCGGATTGTGTGTTCCCCCAGCCGTTGTGGAAACTCTTCGGGGAACATGTGGGGGAGACAGAAGGAAAGGAGGAGAGGGAGGAAAGAGGAGGAGGAGGAGGAGGAGGAGGAGGAGGAGGCCTCCTGAGAGCCGCTGGGCACGCTTGGGGCCTCCTGGGAGCTTTTGGGGGGCCTCTTGGAGACTTCTGCGGGGCCTCCTTGGGCCTCCTGGGGGCCTGTGGGAGCTTTTTGGTAGAGCCGCCTGACGCCGTCTGAGGCCGTCTTGGAAGAGTCGCTGGGCCGTGTTGGGGCCCTCTTGGGGCCCTCTTGAGGCGCTTCAGGGTCCTATGGGAGACCTCATGAAGCTGCGCCCCCCGAGCGGATTGGCGCAACGATTGCGTGTATGTGTTATTCGAGGCAGAAAATATAATATTTCCAAGTGATTCGCTTTCTCTTTGTTCAGAAGTTGTTGTGTCGCCGACCCGTTCCCATGTTGGGCATTCGGCGTGCGGCTTGCGCGCAATCTCGGCTCCGCGCGTCATTTGAGCGGTGTCGCCCCCGGTATGTTTCCGCCTCGTCTCTCTGCTGCCCTTTTTCCTTTAAGTTCAGAGCAGCGTTTTCGGGTATCGTTTCAGCTCGCGGTGGCCTCTTCGGGGGTCTTGTGCGCGTCGTGGGCCGTCTGGAGGCCATCGTGGGTGACGCGGGCCGATCGATCGACGATTCGGAGCCCTCTTGGACCGTCTTGGGCGCCTCTTGGGGCCCTCTGGGATCAATTTGGGGCGCCTGAAAGCCGCGCCCAGGAGGGGGCCCCTAGGGGCCGCCCTGGGCGCGGCTTTCCGGCCGCGCCCGGGGCGGCCCAGGAGGGGTGCTTTGCGTCCGGGGGCCCCTAGGGGCCGCCCCGCGCGCGCGAAGTAAAAATGCTGTGAGGCAGTCGCCGGAGATCTTCGCGCGCCCCTGGCCCGTTGGGCCGGTGAGTTTCCCCCGAAAATCATGTCCAGTGCGCTCAGAGGCGCGCGACGAATTGGCGGGCCAATTTCGACGACTCTTTCTCCTCCTCTCCTGCTGCTGCTTCCTCTTCTTTCCTTTTCCCGCTGCTGCTGCTGGCCCTCCTGCTGCTGCTGCCGCTCTCTCTTCTCTTTTCCTTGCCGTCACTGATGTTGCGCGGGCGCGCCTGCTTGGCATGCCGGCGCGCCGGGCAGGCCTGTGATTCTGCGCCTGCGATTTCGGCTACGATTCCGCCCGCGATTTCGGACGCGATTTTGCCCGCGATTTCGGACACGATTTTGCCCGCGATTTTCGGCCACGATTCCGCGCCCCCCTGTAGGGCCCCACGAAACCACTTACGATTTTGAATGATTCTTTCCCTCGTCGATTTAATTGTGAAAAATGGTGGTCAAAAAAGTGTACCTCCGCTGAGGGGAGGCCACAGAAAGTGGGCAAAATCGGGGCCAAACAAGTGACCCCAATCGTAGCCGAACGGTGGATGGGAGGAGGGCGTTGCGGAAAGGCGGCGGGGGAGACGGGGAGGGGGCCAGGGGCTCCCCCGGGGGCCCCCGCTCGTTCGGAGAGGGTGCCCTCGCGGCGGGCTGCGCTGCCTCGCGCGGCAGGATCGCGATTGCGCCGCCACGCCCGCGGCCGCTGAGGCTTCGAAGCCGACGTTTGCCGTCGGGCCTTTCTTTTCCGCCACGAGCGCAGCCGCGCGCCGTGGCCTCCAAAGGGGCGCACCGGGCCCTCTTCGCGGTTGCGGCAGAGTCGCTCGAGCGTTTCTTCTTCATGTGAGGTCTCCAAAGTGGCCCTTTCTTGTGGTCCGTCGGTCCCGCGCAGGCGCGTTCCATCGTGCATCAGTTTGGGGGGTGTTGCTCCCGCGCAAGCTAGCGGCCGCGCGGCCGGACAGCACGCGGCGCTTCGCTGGCCGCGCGCGCGCCGATTCCGTCTGCACTTCGACGGCTGCGCGCTCCGAGGTTCGCGCGGGCGCTATGCCCAGCGACCGCGGAACGAAGCGTCATCGCGGCGATGAGTTCCGCGGCGGTCACGTGGAGGTCTGGCTTGAGGGCCGCGCGGGTCTCGCCTCCGCGGCGCGCGTGGCACTATTCAGTGGCAGGGACAGGCGGCGCGAGAGTCCATCTTGAGTGTCTTGGCTCTTGGGCGGTCTTGGGCTCTCTTGGGGCCGCCTCGAGGCCATCTTGGACCGTCGCGGTGCCATCTCGGATGCCTTTTGGGCGTTCTGGGGGCGATCTTGGGGGCCTTCCTGGGCAGCCCTGGGCCGTCGGAAGGCCGGACGGAAGCACGTGCCACAATCTGCAACGCAACCTCCATGGAACATCAATGATTTCAGTCTCTACGGGTTTTCTTCGGGGACCGCTTGGGGGCTTCATGGGTCGTCTGTGAGATCTCTTGGGGGCCTCTTGAGCCGTCTTGGGCCATCTTGGGTCGTGCTGGGTCCAGCGTGTGCCGTCTTGGGTGCATCTTGGGCCATATCGGCTTCTGTTGGGGCCACCTCGGCCGGCGTGTGGGCATCTTGGAGGCCATCTTGGAGTCTGCTGCAGCCTGCGTGGCCTTTCGGGTGGCAGGCGCGCTGGGCCGAAACCCCGAGGGGTGGGGTGGGGTCAGCAACGGACCCAAAGCCACAGGAACCTTGGCACGCTTGGTGATGTGCCTGCCCGGCGTAGCTTGGACCACGCGGAAGAATTTCGAGCACCAGAACAACTAAACTCGAGGGGTTTCACGCGTCGGGCCCTGGGAAACGCTCGTTCGACATCGGTTCGGCACTTGTTCGACACTTTTCCGGGTGCTCGAACTTACTGCTCGAACTTATTTCTGGGATGTTGTCCTTCAGTACAATGGGGGCAACATAAGGCACGCCAGGTAGCCCTGTGATCAAATAGCGGTGGGCGGCAGATGACGCACAGCGCGCGTAGCGCCGCGATCCGTTCGTTGGGAGAAATAGCAAGGGGGAGTGTGATGGGGGTTGGCAGGGCCCGCCCCAAGTGACGGAAAGCGCGCATCGTGCCGCGATCCGTCAGTTGGGAGGCACGCGTGCCAAGGATCATGCAATCACGGATGCGGGGCGCTGGGGGGTGGAATGGGGGGCCACGGAGGGAAGCACGGTGGGCCGCGGTCGGGCAGGGGGGGGGCGCGGTCGGTCGGTCGGAATAGGCAGAAGGGGAAGGCCACGGGGGGACGGGGGGGGCGCGGGATGCCGCGGACAAGCAGGTGGGGGGGGGGGGCGCGGCTTGTCGGTCGGAGTAAGGAGAGGGGGTGGGCAATGGGGGGAAGGGCAGGGGGCACGGGGGGCCACAGTTGAGCAGAAAGGGAGGGGGGCACGGTCGATCGGTCGGAGTAAGCAGAAAAGGGTGGGCGTGGGGGGAAGGGCAGGGGGCACGGGGGGCCACAGTCGAGCAGAAAGGGGGGGCACGGTCGATCGGTCGGAATAGGCAAACGGGGAGGGCACAGGGAAAAGGGGTTGGCACGGGGGAGCACGGTTGGGCACGGGGAGGGGGCACGGTCGGCCGGTCGGAATATGCAGAGGGGGGGCGCGGAGGGAAAGGGGGGCACAGGGGGGCGCGGTCAGGCAGGCGGGGGGGGCACGGTCGGCCGGTCGGAATTAGCAGACGGGGTGGGCCACAGGGGGCAGGAGGAGAAAGGGCATCGCGGGGCCACGGACGGGCTTGGGGCGGCGCACAGTCGGTCAATCGGAGTAGGGGAGCATGGGAAACCACGGTCGGGAAGGGGGGGCACGGTCGGTCGGTCGGTCGAAATGGAGGGGGGGCATGCGGGGCCACGGTCGGGCAGGGGCGGCACGGTCAGTCGGCCGGACTAAGCAGAAGGGAGGGGGGACATGGAGGGAAGGAGGGTGGCGCGGGGGGCCACGGTCGAGCACGGACGCGCACGGTCGGTCGGTCGGAATATGCACAGGGAGGGGGCACGGAGAGAAGGGGGGCACAGGGGGCCACGGTCAGGCAAAGTGGGGGAGGGCATGGTCGGTTTGTCGGAATAAGCAGAGGGGGGCACAAGGAAAAGGGTGGGAGGTACGGTGTGCCGCGTTCCAGCAGAAGGGGGGGCACGGCCGGCCGGCTGGATTAAGCAGAGGGCGGGGGCCACGGGGGGAAGGGCAGGGACACGAGTGGCCACGGTCAAGCAGGGGGAGAGGGCCATGGTCGGTCGGTCGGAATATAGAGAGAGGGTCATAGGTGGGGGGGGGAACGGGGGGCCACGGTAGGGGAGGGGGGGAGCATGGTCGGTCGGTCGGAATGAGCAGAGGGGTGGCACGGGCAAAGGAGGGGGAAACCCAGAGGGGGCCACGGTCGGGCAGGGATGGGGGGGGGCGCAGTCGGTCGGTCGGAATAAACAGAAGGGGCGGGAGGCACGGGGGAAAGGAGGCGGGGGGCTCGGGAGGCCACAGTCGAGCAGGGGGGGGCGCGGCCGGTCGGTCGGAATAAGCAGAGGGGGGCCACGGAGGGAACGGGGGGGGCACGGGGGGCCACGGTCGGGCAGGCAGTGGGAGAGGCGGCACGGTCGGTCGGTCGGAATGAGCAGAGGGGGGGCCACGGGGGGGAGGGGGGGGCGCGAGGGGCTATTGTCGGGCAGGAGGGGGAGCACGGTCGGCCGGTCGGAATGAGCAGAAAGGGTGGGCACGGAGAGAAAGCTGAGGGGCACGGGAGGCCACGGTCGAGCAGGGGGGCCGGCACCCGGTTCGAAGCAAAGGGATGGCGGCTCGAAAACGGCAAACCATGTGGGACATCCGTACAACATTTGAAGTTCTGACAGTCCGAACTCGGTTCGAAACACTAGAATTTGGTTCCAAACGCTCCGGGAACGAGTATTTCGCTTGAGACTTCCTTCGAAGTACAAGTGGAGTCTGGTTCCGCACAGTGGGATGGCGGTTTTAAAATGCCAGACCTCGTGGGGATTGCTCGCCAACATGGCTTTTTTGACGCTTCAACAACAGTTCCAGACAACATAAGTAGCCATTACTTCGGCTATGCCCAAAAAAGGGGCCAAACTTCATTCACGCCCATATTGTACGTTGTGCTATACTTGATAGGGAGCTTCTCCTCCTCAGATCTCCCTCACCAAGAAGAGAGTGCCCCAGGACGGCCCAAGGCGGCCGCAAGGCGACCCAGTAGAACCCCAGAAGGACCCCCGGGAAGGCCAAGGAATATCAGATTCATTGATTTTCGCAACGTTTTCACCGTGGCCTTTTGGCTGAAGTTTTGATGTTCAAGCGTCGCCCCTAGGCTTACGCAATCTTGTACAGACAGCTTGCTGTTCAGCGATGTCCTTGTTCCAGCCACGATCCGCACAGGCTGCATTCTCATTTGCGTTCCTGCTGCGAGTTACAGCCGATCGGTCGACAGTACCTTTGCCGACCACGCCCCAGCTTTTGTATCAGCAGCACGAGATCATGGCATTGGTTCATTTCAACATGGCAACTTTTGCACATGACGGTGATCCCGGCTGTGGTCCAGACAATTGGAACCAAAAGGCATCCTACGCCACAGGGCCTACGAGCGATCCAGCCACATTCAACCCTGAGGGGCTTAACGTAAGCAACTGGGCCGAGTCGATGGTCGCACTCGGTGCCAAGCACGCAGTTCTGACAGCTAAACATGGTTGCGGTCATCTTCTCTGGCCGACTCGTACGCCCTTGCCTGATGGTCGAGACTATACATATTGCGTTGGCAAGAATGCGAGTGCCATCAAGCGAGACGTGCTTAAGGAATTCTCCGATACGATGCTACGCTTTGGTATTGGCCATGGCTTCTACTACAGTCTGACCAACAACTTCTATTTGAATGTACAGGGTCACAATGTTCAGAACACGAGCTTGCTGCCAGGGCAAGAGAAGGTCAGCCAGGATGAATTCGAGGCCATAGCTCTGTCTCAAGTGACCGAACTGTGGACTGATTATGGACATCTTTCAGAGATTTGGTTCGATGGAGGCTACACCTCAGACATGAAGGACAACATCACTAGTCTCTTGAATCTCAGGCAGCCTACGGCAGCATCGTTCGGCGGATACGGTGTGAGTCCAAACCCAGTGTGCTGGGTTGGTACGGAGTCTGGTGCCCCTGGAGGTGAAGTATGGTCGACTGGCACTAGCAACCTTGGAGATCCTAACTCCACTGTGTTCTGTCCAAAGGCTTGTGACACAACGCTCCAGGAAGGTGATCATTGGTTTTGGACCTCAAGCAATGACATCCGATCGCTGACGGAGCTCATCGACGTGTACCACGGCACAGTGGGGCGTAACGGTATGCTTGAGCTTGATTTTGCAATCAATCGCAGTGGTTTAGTGGACGAAGCGCATGCTGAACGCTACAAAGAGTTTGGCGATTGGATCCGGGCTTGCTATGGCACGCCTGTGGTATCGACGGCAGTAACTGGAACGTATGCTGAATTGGAGACGCCACCAGGTTCACCTCAGATAGATCGCGTCATGTTGCAGGAAGATTTGGCAAGCGGTCAGCGTGTGCGAGCTTATCGAGTGGAGTATCTTCTGCAGGGCAAATGGACCCTCTTTTCTTCTGGACGCAGCATCGGGCACAAAAGGATTGACCTCGGTAACCCAATCAGTGGGTCTCAGATAAAGTTCAAGCTCAACATAACTGATTACATCGGCGGTGGGCCTTTAATCCAGAATTTTGCCATCTTCGCAGCTTGTCCAAGTGATGCGGAAGAGATAGTCGTTGTTTGAAGTGTGTATGTGGGTAGGTATGCCATGGGCACTTTGCTGTAGCTGATCGAGCGAACATTCTATGACGGCACGGCTGACCGCGTCGTGTTGGTGGATGCCACGCCTTGCAGCCACGCTGCGCTCGAATTCTCTGGTTGCAGCGAACAATGTCAGTGCGAGTCCTACTTAGAGATGTTGCACGATGTTGCTTGCTTTTGCAATCTTCTTAAACGAATCCTTCACACTCGAACAGCGACAAGGGACAACATTGGACGACACTCGTCATTGGGTGTATTTTGTTGTGTTGTGTTCGCTTGATTCCATGGGAGCGCATTGGCGGATTCGTGTTCTCTTTCCTCGAGCATCGATCAATCTGAAGCCGGGGCGATGTGTAGCGAGCGCACGTCTTAACCACTCGGACAGGTAGATGCAACGAAGTAGAAAACATAGTGCCAGGTTCTTGTAAGTCGTACCAAAGCCTGAACACCAGCAGGGCTCCAATACACTAAGCAAGCAACCTCGCGCCCTCACACAGTACACGCGCTTTCCGTCCCCGTGCCAAGCAGGTGACGGAAAGAGCGAAGTACGAGTGATGACGTTGAGTTGGGGCGAAGCCCTCTAGGGATGGGTCCAGGGGGGGGGGCGAGGAGCAGGGACATAGGTCGAATCGCCCCCCCCCCCCAAGAGGCTTCCAAGACGGCCTAAGAGGCGTCCAGGACGGCCCGAGATACTTAAAGGCGGCCCAAGAGAGGTCAAAGATGGCTCCAACACGCCAAGAGGGTCCCAAAACAACCCAAAGGGGGCCCAAAAAGACCCCCAAGACGCCCCAGAAACGCCAAGTAGCATCATGGCTCCCAACAGCGAGCGGTGACGTAGCCAACTCTTAACACCCAGACTCCCCAGAGCACGGTGACGTAAGGAGATCTTAACAGCAATGCTTCCGATAGCGAGCGGCAATGTAAGAGTCTCTGAACATCAGGGCTCCAAACAGAGCGCGGTGATGCAACAAGCTCTGAAGACCAAGGCTGCCAAGAGCGAAGGGTGCCATGAGCCATCTCGGGCAAGTTTCTGAAGCGCTCTTTCCGTTCCCGTGCCGGTTCAGGTGACGGAAAGAGCGAGGCACGAGTGATGACGTTCTGGTGGGGCGAAGCCCTTTAGTCAGGGGTTCCGGCGGATGGGCCGAGGAGCGAGGACGTAGGTCTAGGTTGCGCGCTTTTCCCTCAGGACGGCCCCAGAGGCGCCCAAGACGGCCCCAGAGGCGCCCGAGACGGCCCAAGATACCCCCAAGAGGGGCCTCAGAGGGCTCCAAGAACGGTCCGGGAGCGCTCCAAGAGAGCCCAAGATAGCCTAAGAGCGTTCCACGACGGCCTGAAATGGCCTCCAGACCGTCCCAGAGGGCCCCGAGACTCCCGAAGAGGCCTGCAAGAGGCTTCCCAAGAGGGTCCAAAGAGCCAAGTTTCATTGATTTTTGTATGAGTGTTGAGCTTTCTTCGAGTTCTCGCCTCTTCGGCTCAAGAACTGCCCAAAACGGCCCAAGAGGATCCAAAGATCGTCCCAAGACGGTCCAAGACGCCCCCAAGAGGGCCCCAAGGCGCCCCAAGAGAGCCCGAAGACGGCCCAAGAGGTCTCCAAGAAGGGCCCTGAGGTCTCCTAGAGGCTCCTACGAGAGCTCCAAGTTGGCACAGAGTGGCTCCGAAGAGGGCCCAAGAGAGGCCCCAAGGAAAGCCTCAAGACGGCCACAGGCCTTCCAAGACGCTCCAAGACGGCCCAAAAGGGCCCCGAGACGCCCCAAGAGGACCCCAAGAGTGCCCAACAGGGCCCGATCCGTAGCCATTTTGGCTCAAGTTTGGTTCAAGGCATTCTGGAAATAGACTTGTGTGTCATCGAACAGTTGCGAGCCACGACGACGGCCGTGTTCGTGCCCCTCATGATAAGCAATCGTCTATGGCTTCTCTTTTCGGATGTTGCTATGACAAGTGTCACCGTCTGGGAGGCTGCGAGCATCTTGTCGATGGTCCACAATACCGCCACGCGAGTTAGTATGTAGAGCATTCGCATCCACGATAAGGCGGCTGCTCTTCATTACTCTGGCGGACCCGTTGCAACGTCAGATGAAGGATATGGTAGACAAGCGACTTCTGGCGTAGGCTGTCTGGATTGCCCCTCGAGGAATAATTATCACCGTCTGCCGCACTACTGTCCAGTGGATGGTTCAAACCGAGATTTCCGACACCGCGGTTTATGTGTTGTTAGTGTATGCATCAATTCTTTTGGTAAGTACTGTGAAGCCTGATCGGATGACCCTGGGAGTGTTCTTGGCGTACCACGCGGGCATCAACGGCACCATGATTTACCACGTTTTGTTTGAAACAGCGAAATGCGAGTATTTGAGTATTACTTCCGCGAATCTGCGGTCGTTTCATTATGCGCCTAATCCATGCCGACCCCACGTTTCCTCTAGAATTAGTTTGTGCGCACGTCGCTGCTATTTTGCAGGTGCTTTTTTTCCCCGCTTGACTTGCGTCAGGAGTTGGTAGTGTCGCTGTGGGTTGCCCTTGGAGCATTCGTCAGCGCATGGTCCCGCGATGCAGCGTTTTTGGCACGTTGTAAGGCAAAGTCGTCACGGACGTTTGAGTCCACTGCGGACGGTCCGTTGTCAAGCATGTGCGACGCAGTGATGCATCTATCAAAAGGTCTTGAGCTTTCAAAGCCATCCGGACGCCTTATCGCTCTGCTTCTAAGATCGCCCAGCGAGTCGGCTTACCCTTTCTCCAATCTAGCTCTCGACACCACTGAGAAATATTGCTTGTCTCTATTCTTGAACTGGCCAATGTCTGATACGTATATCATTTACGCGCACTCCAGACATGCATGGGGCATGCAGGTTAAGCTAGAGTTGTTTCACTCTAGGGGTGTTGACATGCACGACGAGTTGGTCCACATTGTGGGTCTGAAGGAAGATTCAGAAGTACCTCGGGCGCTGCTTCCAGGCGTGCTGAACCCCAGCCTGGTGAAACTGAATTCCACACCTTTGATCAGCATCGCAGAGAACTCGAGGAACTGCTCTGGGAGCTTGTCTTCTTCCTCTCTGACCATCGACCGGCTGGGCGCTCAAATGAGTGATCAAATCAGCCTAGCAGAAGATGGCATACCTGTATTGGGGTGTTCCCCCAAAGTCTCACGGACTGTGGGCCATTGTTCGAGGACGCACACTTTCTGGCTTGGGCGATGAGAGCCTACAACAGTCTGATGGATGTTCACCACGCAAATCCCATGCAGGATGATGTTCCGAGATCGCAGCCTATCCGTATCTTTCTCGATTTGCCTCACATGGGGTCTGGTGTCCGCTACGCACCAGCGATTGCAAGCATATGTATATTCAATTCCCTGAGGATGGTTGTAGCGACGCGGTCCCTGCTCAAAAGGTAGTATTGTTGCTCGACGGCGTTGCCTTCGTTCGTCAGTGGGTAAGTAAGACGCCTTCGCGGCGCGGCATTGCAGACGACACTGTCGCCATGACGAGTTGATATTTAATTGTTGTGGTACACTTGAAGTGAACGCGCACAAGCGGCGACAGTTTCAGCCTTGCGACCAACTGGATGTGCCCTGTACGTGTGACCAGACCTCTCGCGTGGGATGCGACACGCGCGGCAGCCAGCGTTAGATTGTTGGTAGAAATGGCCCACGCCCCGAGACGGTTCAAAAGGGCTTCGAGACGGCCCAAGAGGACCCCAAGAGGGCCCAACAGGGCCCCAACAGGACCCCCAAGAAGGCTCGGAGGCGCCAAACTCTTAACACCAGGGCTCCACAGAGCGAGCTGTGACGTAAACAAAGTTTGATATCAGGGCTCCCCATCGCCCATAGTGACATCACAAGCTCTCAATACCAAGGTTCTCAAGAGCAAGCGGTGACGTGACAAGCTCTTAACACCAAGGTTCCCAAGCGCGAGCGGTGATGTAAACAAGTCGGAGCACCAAGGCTACCAAGAGCCCATAAAGATGTGACAAAATCGTAACACCAAGGCTCCCAAGAGCGAGCGGTGACATTACAATCCCTGAACACCAAGGCTCCCAAGAGCTCACAGCGACGTGACAAGCTCTTAACACCAAGGCTCCCAACAGCGAGCGGTGAAGCAAACAACTCTCAACACCAAGGTTCCCCTGGGAAGACGTGCATTTTTAGCATAGATGCTTCTTTGTGCGCACAGGGTCCGCAACGGCCCAACAGGCCCCCAGGATCGCTCCAAGACAGCACAGCAGACCCCCAAGACTGTCCCAAGACGGCCCAAGATAGCTCCAAGACTGCCCTGGAGAGCTCCACGACGGCCCAAGAGAGACCCTTGAGGGCCAAAAAGGTTCCCAAGAGATCCCGTAGATGGCGTGAGGAGGCCCCCCAGAAAGCCCCGAGATGACCCCACGACGGGCCAAACCCCCCAAGACGGCCCAAGAGGGCCCCAGGACGACCCAAGATGGCCCCAAGACGGCCCAAAGGAGCCCCCAAAGGACCCCCCAAGACGGCCCGGAGAGGCCATATGCATGGATTACCGCAAGGTTGTGTCGTATTTCCCAGCCCTCTTGGGTTGGGTTCTCGTTTTGAATACAGCACTGCGGTCGCACACCCTCTTCTCTCCCCCTCCTCTTGCCTCCGCCTCCTGCCTCTTCCTGCGCTGCTCCCTGGGTTGCTGCGAACTGCGCAGTTGTCGCCACTTTCGTGGGCTCCTGGGAGGCACGGTGTAGTCGGGGAGTACCCGATATTTCGAAGCTCCCTGGGTGGTTGCGAGTTGCGCAATTGTCTCCACTTTCTTCGGCTCCTGGGAGGCTCGGCGGAGTAGACCTCGCAGCCCCCTGGGTGGCTGTGAACTGCGCTGCTGTTGCTAATTTAGTGGGCTCCTGGGAGGCTCGGCGGAGAGGGAGTACTCGAGACCTCGCAGCTTCCTGGGTGGCTGCGAATTGTGTAATTGTCGCCCATTTTCTGGGAGGCTGCGCACTTCACGATTATCGCCACTTTCTTCTGCTCCTTGGAGGCACGGCGGAGTAGGGGAGTACCCGAGACCTCGGAGCTCCTTGGGAGGCTGCGAATTGTGCAATCGTCGCTTCTTTCGTGGGCTCTTGGGAGGCACCGCGGAGTAGGGGAGCACCCGAGACCTCGCTGCTCCCTGGGAGGCTACGAAATTGGCAAGTGTCGCCACTTTCCTGGGCTCCTGGGAGGCACGGCGGAGTCGGGGAGTACCCGAGACCTCGCAGCTCCGCGGGTGGTTGCTGATTTTGTATTTGTCGCCATTTGCGTGGGCCCATGGGAAGTCCAGCCGAGTCGGGGGCCACGCGGATTCACCCGAGACTTCGCTGCTCCCGGGGAGGCTACGAAAGGCGCAACCGTCGCCACATTCGTGGCCTCCTGGGAGGCACGGCCAAGATGAGGGCAGCGCAGATCCTGCATATTTGGCGATGGGTTCGTTTGTATGGAGCGTTCATGCAACGATCTGCCTCCCGTGGAGAAGGACTTGGGGACGTCTCGGGTAAGTTTCCGTATGACGTACCAAGATCCTAACACCAAGAGGGCTCCAAGATATTGAGCAAGCGATCTCGCGCATTCAGAATACGAGCGCTTTCCGTCCCCGTACCAAGCAGGTCGAATGGCATTCAGCCCATCCCGCGACCGCGCCTGGGTTGTGGGTCATATGCATATAGGATGCTTGCTGGCATGTCGTGGGAGGCCTCTCGGGTACCTCTTGGGGGCAGGTTTGAGGCCTCTTGGGGTCCGTTTGGGGGCTGTTGGAGTTTCTTGAGGACCTCTTGGGGGCCATTTTAGGGCCTGTTGTGGCGGAAGGCTCGGATGTTCGGTGCGTGCTCCCTCTTTGGCTTTTATTGGGATTATCTTTGAGCGCCCCTGGAGTCTTGGTGCGGGCCAGGCACAGCGTTTAGGTTAGCAATTTTCGCCCCGGTATTGGTCCTCCTCCTTCTCCTCCTCCTCCTCCTCCTCCTCCTCCTCCTCCGCCTCCTCCTCCTCCTCCTCCCCCTCCGATCCTCCTCCTCCTCCTCCTCCTTCCACTCTTCTCCCCTCGTCCTTCTCGCCCTGCTGCTTCTCCTACTGCCTCTCCTGCTGCTCCTCCTACTCCTACTGCTCCTCCTTCTGCTCTTCCCTCTCGTCACCACGGACCTAAAACGACCCTTCCAGCGGAGATCCGTGCCAAGAGACACCCTGCTTGCTTCCAGGGTGCCGTGGGTTGTTTGGGTTTCGATGGTTGTGCCATGGAAAGCGTGACGTTCCCACACCAAAATCAGTGGGCGTCCTGAGGTCTCAGGGTTGGGTTTCTTGTGGAAGGTTTCTTGTGGACTGGCCTGCCTCCACTGTATTCATCATTCCGCCTCTACTCCCTCCTCTTTCTCATTCCTGGCTGCATGTATGGCCGCCTGTCTCGTTCCATTATTCTCGGATGCCCCTCGATGGTTGTGGTCTGCGCCAGGTTGTGGATGCCTGCGTGGAGGATGCGGACATCGCTACAATATGCGAGATGTCCGACAAGTTTATGGAAGAGGCGTGCCGGCCTTGATGACGGCTAGAACGTCGTCGTCGACGACGACGGCGACGAGCACCCAACCTCGTCGGTGGAGACGCCGCCGACGTTGCCACATTGCTGGTGGTTCCTTGGGGATTATGTGAGTTACCATGGTTTCCGCCTCGTCCTCGCCTCCATCCGCACAGGAGACGGGCAAGCTTTACAACAAGAAGCAGAAGGGGGAGGGCGATAAGCCCGGCAAGAAAATTGAGAAGGGCATCGCGTTCCCCACCTGCATCTCGGAGGGGCGCGGGGGAATGATCCATCCTCGCTCCTCCTTCTGCCCTTTGCTCCATCCTTTTCCTTGCTACTTTTTTGTTCGTCCCTCCTTTTTTCTTTTCCCCCTTCTTGTCTCCCTCCTCCCCCTTTTCCAGCGTTTGCGTGATAATCGTGAGACCGCGGGCAATCAAGCTGCCCACTGCAACCCTTCCTGCTCTTTCATGTGTTTCCATTGTTATAAATTTGTATGTGCTTTGTGTTGCTCTCTCTCTCTCTCTCTTTCCCAACATGCTTAGTGGGGTTATTGGTTTCTCCCCTGCCTCGTCGCACCCGCGTCATCCTCACCTCCTTCATCTCCTCTCCTCCTGTTCTTTCCTCCTCTCACCCACGCGCAACACATGCACGGCGCGCAGATGAGACACGCGTCTACATACCGCACGCATGCGCACACTCGCAGACACCATACAACGCCAGTGCACGCCTGGCGTGTTGACTGTATCATTCACTCACATTGAGACACGCGTCCACCTACAGCCGCACATATAACATACGCATGCGCAAGGCACACAGCACAAGACACGTATGCAGACACGCGCGCGCACACACAACGTAACAACGCCAGTGCACGCCTGGTGTGCTCACTGCACCACATACCCAAGACGTAGGCACCACATACTGGGCACCACCATGAGGCACACGCCAATACACAGCCGCACACGCATCACACACATACGCATGACACGCCGTATACAAGACAGACGTGTAGGATTCGCAGTTGTTAGCAGGCGTGGCATGTTCTCGACACCATAGGGAGTGCGCAGGGGGTGGTCTCTGAGCGCGTCCGCTATCCGTGACGGTCGCCCAGGGCATCACAGGAATGACATATTCTCGACACCATAGGAGGTGCGCAGGGTGGTGGTCTCTGAGAGCGGCCGCTATCCGTGACGGTCGTCCAGGGCAGAGCAGGCGTGGCATTTTCTCGACACCATAGGGGTGCGCAAGGGGTGGTTTCTGATGGCGGCCGCTATGCGTGACGGTCGTCCAGGGCAGAGCAGGCGTGGCATATTCTCGACACAGTAGGGGGTGCGCAGGGTGGTGGTCTTTGAGCGCGGCCGCTATCCGTGAGGGTCGTCGGGTCGTCCAGGGCAGAGCAGGCGTGGCACATTCTCGACACCATAGGGGGTGCGCAGGGTGGTGGTCTCTGAGGGCGGCCGCTATTCGTTACGGTCGTGTAGGGCAGAGCAGGCGTGGCGTGTTCTCGACACCATAGGGGGTGCGCAGGGAGTGGTCTCCGTGGGCGGCCGCTATCCGTGACGGTCGTCCAGGGCAGAGCAGGCGTGGCATGTTCTCGACACCATAGGAGGTGCGCAGGGTGGTGGTCTCTGAGGGCGGCCGCTATCCGTGAGGGTCGTCCAAGGCAGAGCAGGCGTGGCATATTCTCGACACCATAGGGGGTGCGCAGGGTGGTGGTCTTTGAGCGCGGCCGCTATCCGTGAGGGTCGTCGGGTCGTGCATGGCAGAGCAGGCGTGGCATATTCTCGACACCATAGGGGGTGCGCAGGGTGGTGGTGTCTGAGCGCGGCCGCTATCCGTGAGGGTCGTCGGGTCGTGCATGGCAGAGCAGGCGTGGCATATTCTCGACACCATAGGGGGTGCGCAGGATGGTGGTGTCTGAGCGCGGCCGCTATCCGTGACGGTCGTCCAGGGCAGAGCAGGCGTGGCACATTCTCGACACCATAGGGGGTGCGCAGGGTGGTGGTGTCTGAGCGCGGCCGCTATCCGTGACGGTCGTCCAGGGCAGAGTAGGCGTGGCACATTCTCGACACCATAGGGGGTGCGCAAGAGGTGTGGTCTCTGAGGGCGGCCGCTATCCGTGACGGTCGTCCAGGGCAGAGCAGGCGTGGCATATTCTCGACACCATAGGAGGTGCGCAGGGTGGTGGTCTCTGAGGGCGGCCGCTATTCGTTACGGTCGTGTAGGGCAGAGCAGGCGTGGCGTGTTCTCGACACCATAGGGGGTGCGCAGGGAGTGGTCTCCGAGGGCGGCCGCTATCCGTGACGGTCGTCCAGGGCATAACAGACGTGGCATATTCTCGACACGTTAAGGGTTGCGCAGGGGGTGGTTTGTGAGGGCGGCCGCTATCCGTGACGGTAGTGCTCAGGACACATCGGTTCGCACGCCCGCTATCCGTGCCGGTCGTGCTCAGGGCACAGTGGAACGCCAGCGAGGTGAGTGTTATTCCCCACATGCTTAATGGGGTTCTTGGTTTGTTCGAGGCAACGTCGCGCCCGCGTCTTCTTCGCCTCCCTCCTCTCCTCTGCTCCTCCTCGTCCTTCCCTTCTTCACCCACGCACAACGCATGCACGGCGCGTGCATGAGACACTCGTCTACATACAGCCGCACGCATGCGCACACTCGCAGACACACCAAACAGCGCCAGTGCGCGTCTGGCGTGTTGACTGTATAGGGGGTGCGCAGGGGGTGGTCTCTGAGCGCGGCCGCTATCCGTGACGGTTGTCCAGGGCTCAGCAGGCGTTGCATATTCTCGACACTTTTGGGGGTGCGTAGCGGGTGGTCTCTGAGGACGGCCGTTATGCGTGCCAGGGTCGGAGGGCGTGGCAGGCGTGGCACTTTCTCGGCACCAGAGGGTGCGCAGGGGGTTGTCTCTCACCGCGGTCTCTATACGCCCCGGTCGTCCAGGCACAGCAGGCGTGTCACCTTCTCGACACCACAGGGGGTGCGCAGGGGGTGGGGGCGCTATGCGTTGCAGGCTTGTAGGGTGTGGCAATTCCTCGACGGCACGGGGGGGGGGGCGCTGGGGGTCGGGGCGCTATGTGTTGCAGGCTCGCAAGGCATGGCAGGCGTGGCATTTCCTCGACGCCACAGGGGGTGCGCGCGGGGTGGGGGCGCTATCCGCCCTGGTCGTCACACGGCATCCCACACGGCGCCAGCGCGAATCGTGGCGTGTTTCTCTTGGGGGGGTGGGGGTATCTCCTTATTTGTTGCTTTGCCGATCGGCGCGGGCCCTCGCACCCCCCCTCCCTCCCCCCCTTCCATGGAGTAGATCTTGGCTGTTTTTGGCGCCTGTTTCGGGCAGGTGGAGCCTCCCCCACAGGACGCACTTCTGTAAACAAACAGTCGCACTAAGCAGAGGTCCGGAGCCAGACCCCCCCCCATCCCCCCCCTTCCGCCCAATGCCGAAACGCCCAATAAGAAAACCTTCACGGGGGGCGAGGCTGGTCACGAGAGAAACCGCAAATAGCAGAGCAAAAAGCGGGCTCCAGCGGACCTCGCAGGCGTGGCAGAAGCAGCCTGCCCAGCTTGCTTGCTGCAGTGCTGCTGCAGCTTGGGCGCCCTCTTGCCCGCGGTTCCCCAGGACGATCCTCAGAGGAGGTGCGAGATGAAAGCCGCTGGCCTTTGGGGGGGGGCTCACTCGTCGCCACGGCTGGGCGCAGCTCAGAGGACTGGTGCGCCGGGACCCCGGGGAGGGGTCCAGGGACCGATCTGGAGCTGCCGTTTTCTCAGCCCGCCCTGCTCCGAAATCAAAGCACGGGCCGAGTGCCGAACTTCTGCCGAACAGATCCAGTCAAGACTTGTGTTCGTTTTTGTTATTGTTTTGCCGATCGGCGCGGGCCCCCTAAACCCCCCCATCCCCTCCCCCTCGAGTAGATCTTAAATGTTTTTCAGCGCCTGTTTCGAGCGGGGGGAGTCTCCCCAAGAGGCCGCACTCTTGCAAACAGTCGCACTGAGCAGAGGTCTGGAGCCAGACCCCCCCAGACCCCCCCCTCCCCCCCCCCCTTGCCGCCCAATGTCGAAACGCCGAACAAAACGCTCACCTTGTATCCACATGTGTCGGGCTCCCTACCCCAGAGAAGCTGAGGCGCAGTGGACGTGCATAAACACCTGGCTCCTGGAAGCAAGACTCTGTATCCACATCCGCTGCGCCTCGGCCTACTTTGGCCTCCCTTCCCAGAAAGTTTGAGACGCCGTGGATATGGATGCCGTTGAGCATCTGATCAAGGCATCTCCTTCCGGACAACTTGGCCAGCGTTTCTCAACCAGCTTGCCAGGAAGCTGGTCCCGCTTCTGGAACTCCCACCCCCCAGCGTCCACAGCAGAGGTTGGCCCAGGCTTTGCTCGAGAGATTTCTCCAGGACGCTGGCCCCGGTGTCCTGCGTGCTGATTTTCTGGATCCGCTTCGTGGCGGTGTGCATCTTGTTCGCAAGCGAAGCCTCTGCGGGGGGCAGAGGGCGCGCGGGAGCTCCGATCGGGCGAAGAGAGCTACGCACGTGCACCCATCCTGGGCCAAGGCCCATCCTCGGCCCAGCATCGGTGCACATGCCTTCCTGGCCAAGGTGGGAGGTCGCACGCACCGATCTGGGGCTCAGGATGGGCCTGGCCAGCGTCGGTGTATGTGCATAATTCTCTTGCCTCCTATCCTTAATTCGGGCATGTCCCTCCACATGAGGAAGAGTCAAACAGAGTCGAACAAAGGGACGGTGCTTTGACTGTCCTTGGTCATTTTTGAACATGTGTTGACTATGTCTTATGTTTCGTCCAGAATCCGCCTGTCGGAGGACACGCCCGGCCTGACTCTATCTCAGGGGCCCTGGCCGCCGTGGCCTGGACAACCAGCGCGGGGGCCGCGGACCTGCACACTGCACCTCCCGCCCTGGGCGGCGGCGGGCGTGCGGAGAGGGGGCGGGCGGAGGGACCCAGACCCCCTCGCGCCGCGGCAAAATCACGACGGGAGGCTTTCCGGTATGTTTTGGCCTCCGGGGGCCCTTCCCGGGCCCCGGGACCGTCAAAAAACAATGCAGGATGAAAAATTGGTCCCCGGGAAGGGTTCCAGACCTCTGGGGGTCGACGTTGTGTCAGGGGCGGCAAAGAGGGGGGGTGGATGCCATGGCGTGGGCCATGATATTTCCCCAGATCTGATGGCGCCTCTTCTTAATTCATTACGTCCCTGGCCCCCCCTTGGGCCGCACACATGCCGACGGCCATGATTTGCACCCCCCCTCTTGGACGCCCGCCTCCTGGCCGCCCCCGACTCTGAAAAGATCACGACGGAGGTCCGCGCGGATTTCCGGACCCGAGAAATCCGCGCAGACCTCCGAGTTTCCATGTGTTTGTGTCATTGGTCGTTCCCCGATTGCCTTCGAGGATCGAAGGAGTTGCCATCTCTTCCGCGGCAAGGGCAGCAGAAAAAGGTCGGCGGAAGTAGATCGAGGCCGCCTCCGCGGGCGGAAGCCTGCGGAGGCTCGGCCGCATCTCGAGGAGTAGGGGCGACCAGGACGATGCACAGACGCCGGTCTTGGCCAGGCCCATCCTTGACCGCCAGGATCGGTGCACACGTCTCCATGGCCGAGCTAGGGGAGGGTGTGTGCACCGCTCCTCGGCCCCAGGCGTTCCAGGCAAGGGTTGGTGCATGTGCACACTTCTCTTTGCCTTGTAGAGTGAAGTCGGGCCTGTCCCTCCACAGGAGGTATATTCGAGAAAAGTTCAACATTGTCTGGGGACGACCTTTCGAGTTGTTGTTGACATGTGTTGTGTATTGTGTGTGTAATATCTGTGGTTTTTTGTCCAAAATCCGCCCGTAGGGGGACATGCCCGATCTAATTGTAAGGACGGCGTGAACACAATGTTCGGAGATCCGCGCGGATGTCTTGGATCTGCGCTGGAGATCCCCGGCGGCGCCTCCAGCGCCGCCCCTGGTGCGCTCCGCGCGCCAGGCAGGGGGGTCAGCGCAGTTTATGCTGATGGCGTTTGTTCTTTGCCTGTAGGTCCGGATTTGCTGGCTGAAGCCCAGCGGGAGGGAGACCTGCACATCCCCGAATAAATCAATGTCGGTACCTTCGGGGTTTTTAGGGAGCTGGCCCATAGTGCGTTGTCCAGGCGAGCTTCCTCTTTCCGATGTCAGGGTTTACGCATATCCATCGTTTTGAGAAGCAGTCTGACAGGATCTCGGGGGGCGGCGCAGCAGGGTCTCAGAAATTCTTCACGCTTCGCGTATCCCCACCAGCCCATTCAGAAGCCCTGCCCACGAGAGCTGACGGGATAAGGGACGAAGGGACACATCTAGGGAAACAAAGCGAGCAACCAGGATGAACCGAGAGATCTCTGGGAGCAAGGGGGTGGCCTTGGAAGGCCTCTTCGGGCCATCCCTGGGGGCCGCGTGGGGGCGAGGGGAAGAGGAGGAGAAAGAGGAGGAGGAGGTGGAGGGATCCAAAGAGTGTGATCCTGGTTTTATTCCCCATATCCTACGATGGGGTTCTTGGTATTACTTGGACGCCTCCTACTCCTCCTTCCTCTTCTTCTCCTCCTCCTCATACCTAGACCTACTCATACACAGACTTACTCATGCACAGACTTACTCAAACTCAGACCTGATCATATTAACTTGCTCATGCTCAGACCTACTCATACTCAGACCTACTCATACTCAGACTTACTCATGCTGAGACTCACTCATACCCAGGCTTACTCATACTCAGACCTTCTCATTGTCTGACTTACTCAACACACGGCAGATTGTGAGGATGTCTCAGGCGTGGCGCTGGTTTCAGCACCCCTAAGGGGAGCCGCCAAGGGGTATGGCACGGTCCCGTTCTCGGCCGTTTTGTGGGGATGTCTCAAGCGGTTTGCCTGTTTTCTGTCCCAACATCCTTCGCATGGAGAGCAGATTGTGAGGATGTTTCAGGCGGGGCGCTGGTTTCAGCACCCCTAAGGGGGGAGCCGCCGAGGGGTATGACATGGTCCCGTTCGCGGCCGTTTTGTGGGATTGTCTCAAGCGGTTTGGTAGTTTTTCCTGTCTCAACATCCTTCGCTTGGACAGCAGATTGTGAGGATGTCTCAGGCGTGGCGCTGGTTTCAGCACCCCTAAGGGGAGCCGCCGAGGGGTATGACACGGTCCCGTTCGCGGCCGTGTTGTGGGGATGTCTCAAGCGGTTTGCATGTTTTCTGTCCCACCATCCTTCGCTTGGAGAGCAGATTGTGAGGATGTTTCAGGCGGGGCGCTGGTTTCAGCACCCCTAAGGGGGGAGCCGCCGAGGGGTATGACATGGTCCCGTTCGCGGCCGTTTTGTGGGGATGTCTCAAGCGGTTTGCCTGTTTTCTGTCCCAACATCTTTCGTTTGGACAGCAGATTGTGAGGATGTCTCAGGCGGGGCGCTGGTTTCAGCACCCCTAAGGGGGGAGCCGCCGAGGGGTATGACACGGTCCCGTTCGCGGCCGTTTTGTGGGGACGTCTCAAGCGGTTTGCCTGTTTCTACTGTCCCAACATCCTTCGCTTGGAGAGCAGATTTTGAGGATGTCTCAGGCTGGGCGCTGGTTTCAGCTACCTAAGGGGAGCCGCCAAGAGTGCTTTCACGGCTGTGTAACCATAGCACTACCCTACAATATGAGATGCACAGGTTGCTCATATGGCTAGACGCTCATTTAAATATCCCAAATACAATTGTACCATGTAAACAGGATGCACATATTGGGAGCTCCACGCAGTGAGTCATTTTCTCGCATGCCCGGCTAGCCGGGCAATGATGGGGGGCAGAGCGGCGGTGGTGGTGAGGAGCTGGAGGAGGAGAACGGTAAAAGGGGGAGGAGGAGGAGGACGAGGATCAGGAGGGGGTGGTACGAGGGGTCAAATGAGGGCAATCCCAGTTGTATTTTCTCGTCTGCCCAGATAGCTGGGCAATGATGGGGGAGAGCGGTGGTGGTGAGGAGGAGGGGGAGGATTAGAAGTTTAAACAGGGGGAGGAGGTGGACGAGGAGCAGGAGGGTGAGGAGGGGGAGGAGGAGAAGGGTAAGAGGAGGGAGGTGGAGGAGGAAGAGGAGGAGAGGGAGGAGGAGGAGGAGGAGGAGGCGGAGGGGGAGGAGGAAGACGAAGGATCAACATATTGCGATCCTGGTCTTACTTTCCTCGTCTTCCTGGCTGGCAGGGCAATGATGGGGGGAGAGCGGTGATGGTGGCGAGGAGGAGGACGAGGCGAAGGGTCAGCCGTCAGCTGGTGCTGCTGTTGGTGGTGCTGCTGATGTTGTTGCTGCCTCTGCTGGTGCTGCGGCTGGTGCCCTGGAAGGCCTGTTGGCGCTATGCAGGAGAGCATCGCTCAAAAGATGGGGGTCCTCGATTTCGCCAGGCGCACTCAAAATCGCCTCTTGGAGCTCTCCTGTAGCTCTCTGGGAGGGTATTGGAGCTCTCTTGGGGCTCTTTTAGGGGTCTTGGGGCCCTCTTGGGGCCCTCTTGGGGCTCGCTTGGGGCCCTGTTGGGAGCCCTGGAAGGCCTCTTGGGGCCATCTTGAATGCCATCGATCAAAGGAGGAGATGGTGTAACGTTTAGCCCTCCCCCAAAGGGCCAAAATGGGGCCAAAACTTCTAGCAAAACCAATTATTTGGGCTTCCTCGCCAAGGCCGTTTTGGACGCCCTGACACCTCGCAGAACCCCCCAAAAAAGTCCAGGGGAGGGGGTATGGGGGATAGGTAAACCCCTCCCCATAGGGGAAGAGGGTTTTTTTGAAGAGGGGAGAGGAATCTCGTTAGACCACCTGCGCCCAGAGGGCTGGTGGGATTAACCGTGTCCAATGTCTCTCGAGGTCCTAGAACATAGGCTTTTGACGTTGCGTGTACGTAATATATCTTCAGGGCTTTGCCCTCTGCCGCCGGCTGCGCGGGGGTCTCTTTGGGGCCTTTGGGGGTCTCCTTGGGGCCTCTTGGGGGCCTCTTGAGGGTCTCCTTGTGTCTCTTGGGGGTCTCCTTGGGGCCTCTTGGGGGCCTCTTGGGGCCTGGACCTTCTTGGGGCCTCCTGATGCCCTCTCGGGGCGGAAAGGTTGAGTTTTCGATTCGTGGACTCCCTCTTGGGACTTTCTTGGGACCGTTTTAGGGCCTTTTTGGGCCGTCTGGTGCGCGTCTTGGACCGTCTTGGGGCCCTCGTCGGCCGTCCTGGGGCCGTCTTGGGGGCCTCTCGGGCCTTCATGGGGGCTTCTGGGGTGGTCGTGGGGCGATCTTGGGAACCTCTTGGTCCGTCTCGGAGCGTCGGAAAGCCGAAAAGGCGAGAAGGGCAAACTACATCAAAAAAGTTACTTGATTTTTGCTTCGTGGGGCCCTCTTTAGAGGCCTCTTGGAGGCCTCTTGGAGGCCTCTTGGGCCGTCTTGGGAGCATCTTGGGCCGTCTTGGGGCCATCGTAGGACGTCTTGGGGCCATCTTTGGCCGTCTCGGCCTCCTGAGGCTCTCTTTGGAGCCTCGTCGGGCAGTCTTGGAGGCCTCTCGGGCCGTTCTGGCCGCGCGGTAGCGTCGCCATGAGAATCTTGGGGTGGCACGGAGCAGCCTGGAGTTGAGGCTCACCCCCACCGTTGGCTTTTTGGTGACGCGGCGGGGCCCTTGAGCAGACAGTAAACAGGAGGCAAGAAACAGGACTGGAGAGACAAAGGGTCAAACAGCAAATGACAACACATAACACATGACAGCAGACCGCACACACCTTCGCAGCCTTGCGCCCCCGGAGGGGGCCGGCGGATTTTGCATATACGCGTAACCTCCAACCTCCGGCTCTTCGTTCTGGCCTTGCGCTTCCAGGGCCTTTGGGGGATATGGACAAGTTTCTGACCCGCTTGCGCACTCAGAAGGGCTTTTACGTGGAGGAGTGTCTTAGTTGGCGTCTGATCGAGGTCTCGCTCGACGGCTAGCGGCTAGCCCAACCGATTCAATATTGCCAAGGGTCTTCATTTCAGCAGAACTATCATCTCTCGAACGAGGGCTTAGATTACAGGCAAGCCCTTCGTCAAGTCAGACACTGGGCCCCTGGACGGTATACTGGCAAGTGCGGAGCTTGCCGATTCTGGGTCAGAGTTTTTGAGTGGAGAAATCTCCCCAAAGGCTGGGCCGACGTTCCTTAAACAACTTGCTGGAAAACTGGCCAAGTTTCTTCAGCACGTTTGTCCCTCCAGTGTGAGCAAAGAGGTTGGCCGAGGTTCGTCTGAAGAAACTTATGGAACACTGGCCCTGGTTTATTAACGTATTTCTTTATTGTTCATACATTCGATTGTGCATGCTGTCTGTCGTCCAGAATCAAGCATCCCGCTGTGATCTGGACCGCACGAAATGGCCTCAGCGGTACCGCCGTCCTGTCCTGGCACTTTTGGCGTCAGGGGCCCATACCTGTTGGCATCGAGGTGTGAGCGGGGGGGGGGAGGGGGATCGCGCTTGCTGAGCTTGGGCTTACTGTGTTAGACTTCTCTTCAACTTCGCTTGCGCATCAACCTCTCGCAGGCATTGTGAACAGACAGCATCGGGGCGTGTGCGCGAGCATGGTTCTGTTGGCAGTGCTGTGGAACGGCATCGTTCAGTGGTGAGCAGCGGGAGCCGCGCATAGAGGATACGCTCGGGAACGTATTGAAAGTTTTGTGTGTGTGTGTGTGGAAACTGGTGCGCAGGCGTCGCGGACCAGCATGGAATGCCGAGCGCTTCCATCGCCCATCTTCAGTCAGTTGTGTTCATACAGTATGTTGGTTTCCTCCTGGGTTCGTGGACAGCGTTGGTTCCTTCCTTGGTTTGTGAGCCGATGCGCCGACGCAAGCCGTGCAAACGATCGAGGGTTCAGCAGCCGCAGGCGCCATTTGCCTCATGTGGGGCCGTGTGCTGAAGCAGAGACGTCGTGGCGGGCAGGTCAACGAGCTTATCGGCCACTTCTCGCCCCTCAAAGGTGAGTCCAGGCAGCTGAAGGCCCCCCCGGGGAGGGATGCAGAGGCGGGAGGCGAGAGTGGCGAACAGAGTCGCAGCGCGTCGTGCGTGGGGCCTGCGTCGACGGGGCAGTTCTTGTCCGCTGTGCGTCGGAGCTTGCTGTACACGGGACGGGGTCGTCCCATAGTTTTGGGTGCGCAGCGCAGATCCCCAGACCCTTGGGACGCCGTGTTTGCGCTCCGCTCGTGGAGCTCGTGGAGCCCTCCCCTCGGCCTCCTCCTCCGCCTCCTCCTCCTCCCCATCCTCCTCCTCCGCCTCCTCCTCCTCCCCATCCTCCTCTCCTCCTCCTCCTCCTCCTCCTCCTCCTCCTCCTCCTCCTCCTCCTCCTCCTCCTCCTCCTCCTCCTCCTCCCCCTCCTCATGGACTCTGCGCCCCTGGCTGTTTTCTGATGGGCCAGGGCTCCCGTAAATAGAGACCCCCGCGCACGGTTTGAACATGCATACATGTACAGAGGTCCCCGCGGAGTTCTTCGGCGCGCGCTTCGGCCCAGCGCCGGGGAAGGGATGTGAGGAGGAGGGGCCCAGCGCCAACCCAATACATTGGCGCGGATCTCCGAAGGATCAGAGGTTGTGAGAATTCTTCCCCTTCCTACCAAGGCTGGCAGTCGCGACCGATCAGCAGGTCGACATCTGAAGTAATTCCGGGGCGCGAATCGATTTTAATGTGCAAAGGGTTTTGGCCCCAGGGGCGCGAATCTGGCGTAAGTTGCCAAAAGGTTCTGGCCCCGGGAGCGCGAATTTGGCGTATGATTGGGGTTTCCGGCTTGGGGAGCGCGAGCCTGGCGCAATTTGCATGGGATTTTGGCATCGAGGTCGCTAGTCTGATGTATCACGCAAGATTGTCGCATCGGTTCCCCAGGTGCTTGC
>CAUYUJ010002725.1:52500-62500 GCA_963575745.1 Prorocentrum cordatum
CGTCGTCCACACCGTCGTCGTGGGAGCCGTCCACCCGCGCCGACCCTGGCCTGCTCCAGCCCCGTCTCGAGCCCATGGGCCGGCGCGTGCGCCGCAGGCTCGGCCGTGCCCCTGGCCCTCGGGGGCCTCGGGGGCACCGACAGGGGGCTTGGCTGCCCTGGTTCAGGCAGAGGCGAAGCGTCCCGGCTCGCCTATAGGCCCACCAAAGAATGTCCTAAGACCCACCACGACATGTTCTTGGAACATTTCTGGTTGAGACTGTTCCGTTTTAGCTCATTCGCTTAATGTTTTAAGAGCATTGTCCTGCTTTTCGAACACTTTTTGGTTCTAAGAAAATTTCGTGGTAGAACTATATGAATGCCGGGACGGTCGGTCCCTGCTCAACTGATACGCCCGTGTAGGAACGCAACACGTGCCGTGTTCTAAGCGTCCGTGTGAACACGCTGCGTGTTGGCTCGGCACGTGTTGGCCCGCATTTTGGCGAACGCACCGCGCCAGACCTATGTTCTCAGTCTACGTGTTCTCCGTGCCAGCACGCTACGTGTTGCGTGTGGCGTGTCGGGCCAGCTAAGATGGGGGGTGATGGGCACATAGGGGGGGATGCATCGACCCCAAATCGCCCATCGATTGCCGATAGGGGCCCGACGGCCCCAACCTGCCCAGGAACGTGCGGATCCACTATGGGGGGCCTATCGCCGATCTATCGGCAATGTATCGCCGATTCCAGGTCGATGCTCCCCCCCCTATGCCCATCCCCCCCTATCGTTGCCCCTCAGGGGCAAATCTGCAGATCTGGGGCTGCAGGGGCTGGTCCGGCTGGGATCGGCGCGGATGGATGGACTTGCTCGGACGGGCCTAGAATTAGGATAAATCTGTTCCAGAGCGTTTTGGAACGCTCTCAGAGCGTTCCGGAACGCTCTGAAACGACCGCGGCGCCGATGCATCTTCCAAACCCGCCGATTCTCAGTGATTACCGATATATATATATATATATATATATATATATATATCGGTCCGATTCAGTCTCGATTCTGCCTTCGTCTTATTGGCGCTCCACAGGTCTTGGCCTGTTCCCAGATCCTGATTCCGGGAGCATGGGACTCACAGATCGTCAAATTCTGGTCCGGACGCACGATGCCCACAGAATCTAGCCCCACGTCCAACTGCAGTTCCTCCTCTTCTTTGTCGTCCTCCTCTCCCGGCTCGTGCTGCTCCTCCTCCTCGTCCACGTCCTGCTCCACGTCCTCCTCCCGCTGCTGCTGCTCCGTCTCGTCCGTACCATACTCCCTCCCCATATTTCCTTCCAGCGCCGGCTCTAATCATGGGCGCCGCTGTGACCAACTTCCACCTGGCTGGCGCTGTGCCGCAGTTCGCCCAGGTTGGAAAAATGGCATTGCACTCCAGTCGCTGTGTGGCCTTTGGGGGGTTTCTTTGGAGCCTTTGGGAGGCTTCTTGACGACATCTTGGAGGCCTCTTGGGGGCTTTTTGGGGCCCCTTGGGGGCCTCTTGGGGGCCTCTTGGGGGCGTCTTTGGCCGTATTGGGGCGCTTTTTCGCCGTTTCGCCCCTTCGGAGGCCGCCTTGGGGGCCTCTCGCGGCCGCCTTGGGGCCGTCTTGGGGTCCTTTTGGGCCGTCATAGGGGCCTCTTGGATTGTCTTGGGGGCCTCTTTGGGCCGTCTTGGGGTTTTGTTGGGCCGTATTGGGGCCCTCTTGGGGGCTTCTTGGGTTGTTCTGGAGCGATTTGGGAAGCTGCAAGGCGAGAGCGCTAAAATATTTCCAAACCAAAAAGAAATCAAGGATTTTGGCTTCTGGAGGCGCAGTTGTGGGCGCTCTTGGGGCCCTCTTGGGCCGTCATTGGGTTTTTTGTTGGGTCTTCTTGGGGCAGTCTTGGACCGTCTCGGGGTCGTCTTGGCCCGCACAGAGCCCATTTTGAGCCGTCTTGGCGCCCTCTGTGCCCCCCAGAGGCCCAAGAAATCGAATTCATCGATTTTCTATAGGTTTTGGTAGGTGTATGAGCCCCGGGAGGGGGGGGGGGGGGCCACTTTGGTCCGCTCCTGTGGTGCAGCTCCCAGGGGGGGGTTCGGGGGGGAGACATAATAATGCATTATGTGGCAATTATGCAATCATTGGATACATCGGACACGTTGCATCATCGCCTCCGCAGAAAACGCTGCCGCTCAGCACGTCACCTCCGGACGTGGATCCATTGGCTTACGCCACACCGCCGACCCTTTGGGGCGGCAGCAATCGTCCCCCGCGTGGCCTGTCCGCACAGCTTGTGAGGCCCCTCTAGACACGTTTCGGAGCCCTCTTCGGACCGTCGTGCCGTTCCCCCGGGCCGTTGCTATGGTTTCTGGGGCGTTCGTGGGGACCCCGGAGGCCGGCGTGGAGCCTTTTGGAGAGTTTCTTGGGGTGCCAGAGGTCGATCTTGGAGGTTTACTAGGCCGTTGTGGGCCTCGTGAAAGCCCAAGGAGCGAATGTGCTGAAAATGTACGTTTTACCTGGGGAATGGGACGGTTTTTGCTTTTGGAGGCCTGCTTGGAGCGCCCCGTGGTCGCGTTTTCAAACGTCTTGGGCGCCCATTGGGCCGTCAGGCGGCGATCTTGGGCGGTTTGGACCGAATCGTCCCCCGCGTGGGCCGTCCAGACAGCCTTTGGGGGTCCTCTTGCCCCGTTTTGGAGTCCTCTTTGGACCGTCCTGCGGCTTTCCTAAGCCGTTGCTATGGCTTCTGGGGCCTTCGTGGATCGCCCAGACGCCGTCTTGGGGAACCTCTTGGGCTGGCGAGGGTCGATCTTGGAGGCTTTTTGGGCCGTTTTGCGCCGCGTGGAAGCCGAATGGGCGAATGTGGTGAAAATGCACGTTTTCCCTAGCGCATGGGAGGATTTTCGTTTCTGGAGGACCTCTTTGGGGCGCCTCGTAATATTGTTTCAAACGTCTTGGGGACTTACGGAGCCGTGTGGAGGCAATCTTCGACGTTTTAGGTTGATCCTTCGTCGATTCGTAGCTCCCTTGGACCGTTCCTGGAACCTTTGGAACCTTTTTTGGCCCGTTCTGGGACCTCCTGAGCCTCCAAGTGTGCGGATGATGGATTTGCCCCCCCACCCCCTTCCAAACCGGCCGGACCAGGCCCCCAGGGGAGGGGTTTGAGGACGGGGAAGCATCTCACACGCCGTGAGCCCAAGGGGTCGGCGGATTCACTCGCCATTCGCCTGGCAAGACCATCTCATCGCCCCAGCCAATTACAGTCATAGTTCCCTCGTCTTTCTCATCGGCTAGCTTGTGCCCTGCCGCCGCATCTTCGCGCCGTGACGCGGCGACCACGGTTTGGAAGGTTCCAGCGAGAGTGCCCAGGGAGCCCGAGGTAGCGGCGTGTTCGTGCGAGGATCGGATGGCGAGTGTGCCATCTTTCATTTGGTTCATGCCGCTCCGCGGTCGGTTGCGCCCTTGGCCCGAGACTTTCGGTTGTGTTCCCGCCCCAGCACAAGGTGGTCAATATATTTCAGCGTAGCTGCGCCGCGTAACCCGCGCTATTTCAGCGCGCCCTCGCGGGAGGGATTAGACAGTCAGAGTGCCACATGATTCGCCCGTCGCAAGCACACACCGCTTCCTCGACACGTTGCCACGCGAGCATCCGCAGATATGTCAGTTCAACATGTCTTCATTTATAGTATGATTGCGCGGATCCATTTCTACAAGCCACTGAGAAAACCTGGGCGATGTCGCAGGCGAAGCGGTGCTGATGAGAAAATCAAGGCTACGTAGAGGAAACCATAGCCCATAGCTACGTAGGCACAGTTTGCCAAAGCGTGTTGCATACGCGCAAGGACGCAGAAGCGCTGAAAGCCCGATTGCTTACGTTGGGGTCTAACGTGGTCTTTACGGCCGATGCCGCATACACCCGATGCCGCATACGTTGAGTTAGAACGGGTGTTCATACGCATCCGTGGCTCCACTCCCCCTCCGAGCGACACGTTGTCTTGCTTGCTGGCCGCGGGGCATCGTTGAGGTGAACATGTCGCTGTCTTCGCGTATGGCGCAGGCCAGGCGGCGACAGACGTAACAAACGAACTTGGCAGTCGTTGCGCAATGTGACCCGTCTCTGCTCTCGGGGAGGTGCTCCTGTGTGTGAAAACCGCTCACCTCCCCTCTCTATCCATCTTTCCTGCTACCCTCTCGGCTCAGGTACCGGACATCTTGCGCGCCCTCGATCCGACGGGCGCGAGGATAAAAGATCTCCGTACTTTCTCCTCTTCGTCCTCTACCTATGGACCACACGGTAGGCTCGACTCATCGGTCGTTAACCTCCGTTCGCAACCCTGGCGCTTGGTCGGCAGGAGCCTTTGCAGCGCGGCGGCCGACGCCGCGCGCGACCGACTGGCCCCGCCCCAGATCGGCGTCGTGGCCCCTGGCGGCACCCAAGCGGCGGTACACGATGCCCGCCAGTACTGGAACATCCACCACTTCGGAGACAATGGTCGTTTTTTTATTCGTTGTTTTGCCGATCGGCGCGGGCCCTCGCACTCCCCCGTCCCCCCCCATGGAGTAGATCTTTGCTGTTATTGGCGCCCGTTTCGAGCAGGTGGAGCCTTCCCCACAATGGACGCATTGCTGCAAACAGTCGCTCTAAGCACAGGTCTGGAGCCAGACCCCCCTCCCCCACTTTCCGCCCAATGCCGAAACGCCGAATCAACAAAAAAAACTCACCCACGCGAAGTTGTCTGTGAAGCTTGACGCGTCCAACTTTTGCGGGGGCGGGTTCTGCTCCGCCCATGAAGCGGCGGCGAGCGTGTGGGAGGAGCGAGAAGGAGGATGCCTTCTCAGAAGGCGGCTGGACTTCTTAGAAGCCCTCGCGCCTTGTGTGAAGCTGCCCGTGCCTCCGGGGCAGGTGGACGGACACTTCTCAGCAGGCCCGAGGCCTCCCGAGCCTCCTGAAGAAGGCCCGCCCCTTCTCGCTTCCCCCCCCGCGCCGCCCGAGGAAGAGCTCCCCGGGCTGGTGCCTCCCCCGCTCATCGGCCGCCGCCCTGGGAAGGCAGACGGTCCTCCCCGAAAGCGTGGCGCACCAAAGCGTGGCGCAGCGGGGCCACCCCCGTCGGGCCTGTGCTCTTCGCCCTCTGGCTCTCTGGCGCGCCTCCGCGGCTGCTGTCCGCGCGCCGCGCCACGGCGCCGACGGCGCCGCCGATCCGAGTTTCTGCTCTGCCTGGGCGGCGGCCGGTTTGCGTGAGACGCGGTGGCCGCGGTGCGTCTCCTCCGCGTGCTCGTGGCCAGCCTCGCCGCCGTGGGCCTGCAGCTAACCGCTGGCCCAGGCACCTGGTGCCGCCCCACACTGGCGAGACGCCGTCGACGTCGAGTTGGGCGGGAGATTCCACCTCCGCGCCGATCGCTGTCTTTAGCTGTTCGGGGCGGCTGTGGGGGGCGGGGACATCTGTGCAGAGGACTTCAAGCAGCGGATGTCGCTGCGCTGCTGGCAGCCTGGGAGGCGCTCGAAGTCGCGCGCGCATGTCGCGCTGCACCCCCTGTGACAGTACGCCTACTTGTGCGAGCTTAGGCTTCTCGGCGGGTGCGGCGCCGCCCGCCACGCGCACCGCCTCCATGCTGACCGCCCGGAATCGCTTCGAACACCAGAGCGACTGCTCGCCCCCCTGCGCCTCCTGGCTACATGCCCAGCTCAAGCTCAACGAAGGAGGGTTCGGCTTGGGCTTCGCAACGAAGCACGCCGCCGCCACCAACATCGCTTCTCGAGCGAAGAGCACCGACCTCTGTAGGCAGCTTTGCCGTAGCTGCTTCAGCAGCGCTGACCGCGCGTGGGATTGCCTTGCGGCCGCGGTGCATGCCCGCAACGCAGCGGCGCGGGGTGCTGACAGGGGGGCGCTCGATCATGTGACCAGAAGGCCTTGTCCGACGCGGTGGACAACGCTGCGCTCGATGGGCCTGTGGCCGATTACACAGTGGGCCAGAAGGGCGCACCTTTCCAGGCGCAGGCGCGCGGCTCCACATGCCGCCCTGCCATGCCGCCATCACCGCCTTCCCCTGTGGTCTCAGGCGTGCGGGCGGCGGAGCCGGCCTGCGGAGGCGGCTTCGATTCCAGCTTCGGCGGCGGAGTGTTTTTGCTCAACGTGTTGCGGGTTCACGGGCGTCTTCTGCGACCGCGCTTTGGTCTGTGTCTGACCAGACCTAGCGTAACAAAGCCATGCGCGACCAGAGTTCCCTCCGCGCCAGGTCAGCCGCCTCCGCGTTGCGTTCCGCTTGGGTGCCCGCCCTAGGTGGGCGACAAAACCTGCGGCGCCGCCGTCTTGGCGTCAGTGCGCGGCGGCTTCCTGGGATTTCGCCGCCGCGCCCAGGATGCGCGCCGACTTCCTCGCCGCGTCAGCCGCTTTGTCCAGCGCGCCAGGGAGTCGGCGCGAAGAGTTCCCAAACCAGCGACAGGACACCTTAGGGCCTCGCGCGGAGCAGGGCTTCGCCTCCCCCCCATGGCGGTGGATGCCTGGATGCCCATGGAGGCGGGCGGGACCGCGTGCCATGGTAGCAGATCTCCCGCCCATGTGTCTCCATATCCTTGTTTATAGCGGTGTTGCGGCACCTCCAGCCGCAGTCTGGATGGGCGAAGGTGGCCGCGGCCCGCTCGGCCGCTGCCTCGGCGGCCTTCGCGGTGGACGCCACGTGAGATTTCCCCGGTGCTACCTAGCGCCGCCCGCTGGCGCCTCCACGTCGGGTAGCATGAACGCGTCTCGCCCAAGGCGGAGAGAGCCCAGGTTTTCGCGGGGCGAGAAGCACGGTTGAAGGGGCCTTCGCCGACGAAGCCACAACGCGGCGTGCCCGTCCTTCATGGGCCAGCGGCGGGCGGGTTCCAGCGGTGTCACGTCCAGTAGGGCCCTTGCCGACCAAGCCACAGTGCGGTAGGCCCCTCCCTCATGGGCCGGTGCTGGGCGGGTTCCGGAATGGTGGGAGGCGCGCCCGAGAGGGTCCTTACCGACTAAGCCGCATTGCGGCAGGCCCCTCCCTCATGGGCCAGCGGCAGGCGGGTTTCGGCGGGGCGGGAGGTGCGCAATGCACTTCGCCCCGACCCACATTGGACCCCCACCCTTTTGACGAGCCCGCGCGGCGACGCTCCCGGCTCCCCCGTGCAACCACACCGACCCCGACGCCTCCCCGACGACCTTTTCAGCTCTCCCGCCTGCGCTGCTGGGCCAGTTTCGCGGTAGTGGCCGTAACCTCGCCGTGGGCGGCCCTTCTCTCCAGTCCCTTGGCCCCGCCGCGGTCTGCCTTCCTCGGCCCATCCCTGCCTGCCCGTCCGCCTGCCTCGCCTCTCCAGCCCTGGCCAGTAGCCACCACTGGGGGTCAGCGGCACGGTCAGATCTCTTCGTGACCTGTTGGCCAGGGCCGAATTCTCCAGGCGGTCTCCAGGTCAAGCTACGTCTTTGCTGGGGGAAACCAGTGGTTTCGCACATGCGGCTGTGCTATCGTCAAGGTTCGGCGCATGTTTGAACTTGAGCGCAGAGCGCGCTTGGATCGAGTGGATGCATGTTGTGCTGGCCATGTTCAGAGCTCGAACGCGAATGGAGATAAGCTCCTGTTCCTTCTCCCGTTCTGCCGCGTCCGCCCCAGGGTCGCCAAAGACCTCTCCCGGGGCGTGTCCCAGGCATGACCGTCAGTCGAACCCGGCCGTGACGACGAAGGCTTCCAGGGAGCCCAACAAGGGCGACCAACCGAGTGCACATTAACCTGAAAACGCAATCTGTCTGAAGCCAATGTTGTTGGCCTCTGCACACATTGCGTTTCAAGTCTGACGCCTGAACAGCTTGACCGCCTTTCTGTGCGAAGGGAGTTCGTAATTTCAGCATTGCTGCCGTCTTGCAGCATCTCCCTTCGCACAAAAGGAAGGGCGTTCAGCCTCGTCGGCATCCCCTTCCTCCAGGCGGACCTTGCCTCGGCCGCCCTCTCCCACGCCGCCCCCGCTGCTGGGGCGACTGCCGCCGCCCGAGCCCGCGGTGGAGACGACGACGACGAGGGACGACGACCGACGACCGACGACCGGCGACCAGCGGCGGCGGCGTCGTAGACGACTGACGGCGGCGGCGATGGCGACGAGGAAGACGAAGGCAGCGGCAACTGCGACAACGAGGATCGCGACGGCGGTGGCGGCGACAACGACGGCGAGGAATACGACGACGACGACGACGACGACGACGACGACGACGACGACGACGACGTCCGCGGGCGCCGCCGTCCGGTGCCCTCCCCCCCCCGAAGATCGCGGCGGAATTTCAGTGCAAGCCCGTGCAGGCCTCGTGGGGGCGGGGGCCAGCGACCGCTGCCGCGCGGAGGGGGGGGAGGTGGTCGCTGGGGGGAGGGGGGCGGGTCCCCTCGTCGTCGCCATCGCAGTTGTCATCGTCGTCGTCATCGTCGTCTTTTTCGTCGTCGTCGTTCTCCTCCTCCGCTTTGTCCCCCTCCCACTGCTCCTCCCGCGGGGGGGTGGAGAGACTGGAGATGGAGGGGTGGAGAGGGCCGTGGGGCAGGAGCCAAAGGGTGAGAGAGAAAGAGGAGAGAAAGGGGGGGGGGGATGGAGGGGGAAAGATGGGGCAGCGATTGAGAGGGAGAGGAGGGCTCCTCATCCTCCTCCTCCTCCTCCTTCTCCTCCGCCTCTTCCTACCAATCACCCCGCATCTTCCCGATCTCCTCTCGTCAACCTCCCCCCCGTGCTCTCGCGCTGCCTCCTCTTCCCTGCTCTTCCCTGCTTCCCTCCCTCCCGGCAGCGGCGCCCGGACGCGCGCGCACTCCTGGGACCTTTCAGTCTCGCCTCGGCCGCCACGAGATGGGCTCGGGTCAGGGCGTCCTCTCCCACCAGCTGAAGCAGCACGTAATCGACGGCAACCGGGTGATCATCGGCTGCGAGACGGACACCGACAAGGCCACGGATGCCCCCCGCGTTCTTTTTGGCTGCCCCCTCCCCGCTCGGCGGCGGCGCAGGGAGGTGGGGCGGGTCATCGCCGAAGGGGGGGGGGGTTGGTGAGGGCTGGGGCGCGGGAGGAGAACGGTCAGTGGAACAAAAACAAATGTGAAGAGTCTGTGTGTGTTTTTCCACTGTATGTTTTTTCTACCACAGAGGTGTGTGTGTGTTTTCCACTGCGTTTTGTTTTCACCGAAAGGGAGGTCGAAGGTGGAAGGCGCATGGGAAGGTGGGAAGTGGAGGGGAAGGTCGAGAACGGAAGGCGGGAGGGGAAGGTGGGATGTGGGAGGTGGAAGGTGGAAGGTCGGAGGTGGAAGGTGGAGGGGAAGATGCAGAGATTCAGAGACTCGAAGGCGGAAAAACTGCATCAGCATAAATTGTCGGAGCTCCGCGCGTACCTCTTGGATCGTAGCCTGGCCCCCCCCCCCCTGGCGGCGCCTCCCGCGCCGCTCCTTAGGCGCCCCGCGCGCCAGGGAGGGGGGCCCATCGCCAGTCCAAGAATACCCGCGTGGACCTCGGAAAGTTTATGCATGTTTACGTTATGTTTTATTTGTTGCTAAAGAGAGAGAGAGAGAGAGAGAGAGAGAGAGAGAGAGACAGAGAGAGAGAAAGAGAGAGAGAGAAAACAAAAGAAAAGAAAGAGAGAGAGAGAGAACAAATAAAGAGAGAAAGAGAGAGAGAGAGAGAGAGACGAGGCCACGCCAGAAGCGCGGGCGTCCGACGAGGGTGAACCATCGTTCCTCCTACCTGATGTCGTCCTCGGTTCTCCTTGCCGCTGCTGAGCTCGAGTCTGGCGGCGGCTTTCCCATTACAGCCGTGCGTCGCCTGGACGCATGGACCAGGCTTCACTCTTCCAGGCATGGTCTTAAGTCGGGCATGTCCTTCTACAGGGGGGAACGTTCAATAATAATGAAAAATAGCCTGGGGACTATGTTTTGACAATTTTCAGCGATTTTGTTTTATATATGTTTGGCTATGTTGTTATTTGTTCCTTCAAAATCCCCCCTGTAGGGGGACACGCCCGACCTAAGCATTGTCTGAGGCGCCCCCAGCTTCTG
>CAUYUJ010002725.1:67500-85000 GCA_963575745.1 Prorocentrum cordatum
CTACTACTACTACTACTACTACTACTACTATACTACTACTACTACTACTACTAACTACTACTACTAACTACTACTACTACTACTACTACTACTACTACTACTACTACTACTACTACTACTACTACTACTACTACCACTACTACCAATGCTACTGCTACTGCTTCTACGTCTGAGACTGCTACTGCTACGACTTCTACTTCGCATTGTACTTCTACTACTATTTGGCGTGGCGTCGTTGGCGAGATAGCCTTGGGGTATACGTCAATACTGTGGTCGACCTCCTACTCGAAGGTCGTAAAGACCAGATATTGAAAAGCAGAAAAAACAGAACCACCAGAAAACAAAAACAGCAAAAGCAGACACACAAAAACGAAAACACCAGAAACAAACAAAACCTTGGGGTATACATCTACACTGTGGGCGTTCTCCTTCTCGAAGACAGGAAAACAAACATAACAAACTGACAACACAACGAAATCGACAACAGCAAACACATGAAAACCCTAGACAGAAAACACCTTGGGGTATACACATCAGCACTGTGGGCTATCTCCCGCTCGAAGAGGGCACCGGGAGGCACGGGGCCCGGCCCAGATGCCCTCCCGCCTCCCGCGAGGCCTGCATGTAGAGGCCGCCAGGCCCCCCCGAGAAGCCGCCCGCGCCCTCGGAGAGGGCCGCCCGCCCGCCCTCCTCAGGAAACCGATCGGAAGCCGTCCAGGAGGGCCACGGGATGCCTTGTAGGACATCCACAGGAATCCGCAGGACATCCAGAGGAACCCGTGGGAGAAATCCAGGAATCCTCAGGGAATCCATCCCGGATTCCATGGGAAGCGCAGCGGATTCCTCAGGACATCCATCGGAAACCTAGGGAAATCGCCGCTTCGCCGCACCAGCTCTTGCGCGCCGCCAGCTCGCCCACGCGGTGCCTTGGCATCGCTCGGACGTGCGCAGTCTTTCTTGGCGGGGGCCTTCGAGGAGCATCCGGAAATCCGGGATCGCCGAGCAACAAGATCACGCACGAAACCAGCAAATACACGGGGGATTGACGTCCGAGCGATGGCAAGGTTCTGTCATCGATGGAGAAGTTGTGTCATAAGCAGAAATTGTCGCAGGTCGGCGTTGACGTCTTGGCTCCGCGCTGGAACCTCTGGGCGGCGCTTTCTCGCGCCGCCCCTGGCGCGCTCCGCGCGCCAGGGAGGGTGGCCCAAATCGAAGAACCCAGGGTGAACCTCCGAAGTTTAATGCCGATGTAGTGTTTTTGACATAATGTGTCTTTGTCAGGTCTACTGCATCGACGTCGTCATGTCCACGGGCGAGGGCAAGGGCAAGGACGGCACGCGCCCTCTCCCTGCTCCGCCCGCGGTCGAGGATCGAGGAACGATCGATTCTCGATCGATGGATCGATCGAGAATCGATCCACCGACCACTCTCTACGGCCGGCCGCCGCGGCCTGCCAGCGGTGCTTTCATTTTTCGTCAGAGAAGGGCAAGTTGAGACGACGGCAATTGGCCTTCGGGGGGCCCCTTTCGTCCCCACGGTTGGGCGCGGCTCAGAAAACAGGTGCGTTTGGACCCCAGGGAAGAACATCTGAGGGCCGATTTTTGAGCTGCCGCTGTCTCAACTCACCCTCCGACACTCTCGGCCTCCAGGAACCGCTTGTCGGGACGATCGAAATGGGTACGGAAAAAAGGCAAAGACCGACAGCAGTTCCTGTTCATTTTGAACATGACTCGCTGTCGGCGTCGCCGCGGGCGTTGTTCATTCGAGACAGAAGGCCGTCCGCCCAACAGCGGCCGCTGTCGGTTTTGGACAACATTTGTTGTTGGGCCTCGTGCCCATTCTTTCCGTACCCATTTCGAGCGTCCGAAGTTTGGAGGTTTGGGGGTCATCAGATCGTTAAAAGGGCGGAGCTGGGGGAGGAGGAGTAGGAGGAAGAGGAGGAGGAGGAGGACGAGGAGGAAGAGGCGAGACCCCTGGGGCCCCATTGGCTGAGAGTGGCCACGAGACGCCGGGCCAGGGGGGCGCGGCGCCCCTTCTCAAGCAGTGGCGAGACGTCCTGGCTCGCCTACAGGCCCACCAAAGAATATTCTAAGAACCTTTTGTGGTTTGCACGAACTGTCTTTAGAACATGTCTGGCTCAGACTGTTTTGTTTTAGCACATCGGGTTTAAGTTTTAAGAGCTACACCTGTTGGGGTTCTAAGAACACTTCGTGGTAGACATCTAGGAATAGCGGGACGGTCGGTCCCTGCTCAACCTTCAGGCCACCCGACTGAGGATCGGACGGGCTGCTCTGGGGAGGCGCACCCGCCATGCCGCAAGCCAGGGGGCCTCTGCTTGGCACGCCGGGCTTGGCGCAGGAGTCCACTTGCCTCGAAGAAGCACAATCGCCATTGACATAAGATTTTTGCGCTCCGCGCGGATTTCTTGGATCTGCGCTGGACCCCCCTCCTTGGCGCGCGGAGCGCGCCAGGGGCGGCGCTGGAGGCGCCGCCGGGGGTCCCAGCGCAGATCCAAGAGATCCGCGCGGAGCGCCAGATGTGTATGCTTACGGTGGTCTTTCTGCTTCTGCTGCCGGCCTCGCGGGCAGGGTCCTGCACTTGCCGATGGGCACGGCACAAGGAGCCCTGCACGTGGCGAGACGTCGGCGGAAACCCACCCAGGGCACGAGGCGCCCAGGGGCGCCGGCGGGCGGCAGCGTGTGGAAACGTCGGTGGACCAACCCGAGTAAGAACCCCCTTGGGTGCAAGCACTGTGTATGATGGGCCTGTTTTCACCACCACCACCACCATGAGTTGGAGGGGGGAATGAGGTGGAGGATGAGGAGGAGGAGAGGAGGAGGAGGAGGAGGAGGAGAGGAGGAGGGGGGGAGGGGGGGAGGAGGAGGAGGAAAGGGAGGAGGAAGGAGGAGGGGAGGAGGAGGAGGAGGAGGAGGAGGAGGAGGAGGACCCCCTCCCCCTCCTACTTATGGTGGTTGCGGTGGAAAACAAGCACACCAGTGTAGGGGACAATGACGGCGCAAGCGGCACAGGTTTTCTGCTTTTCCGCCACAGCCCGCGCGGGGATCTAATGCCCTTGCCGATCGCCCCTGTTCTTCATCTTGACGCTAGGTGAGAGCAGGGAGAGGGGCACGCCGTTCCCTCTGTTACCCTCGGCTTCCTCGCTGGCCCGCCGCACCCAAGTGCGATTGCGGTGAAGCACCAACTTCACACATGGATGTCACCCCCCGCCCCCCTTGGATGGGTGTGGGATGGTGCTCTGGCTCGACATCACCCCCCCTTGGGTGTGGGGTGGTGATGCGGTGCCGTCGTCGTCGTCGTCGTCGTCGTCGTCGTCGTCGTCGTCGTCGTCGTCGTTGGTCGTCGTCGTCGTCGTGGTCGTCGTCGTCGTCGCTGTCCTAATCCTCGTCCTCGTAGTCGCCGTCGTCGTCTCCGTCGTCGTCGTCGTCGTCATTGTCCTCACCGACGTCGTCGCCGCTGCCGTCGTTGTCGTTGTTCGTCGTCGTCGTCCTCGTCATCGTCATCGTCACCGTCATCGTTTTCGTCGACGTAATTGTCGTCGTCGTCGTCGTGTTCGTCGTCGCCGTCGTCGTCGTCGTCGTGTTCGTCGTCGTCGTGTTCGTCGTCGTCGTGTTCGTTGTTGCCGTCGTCGTCGTCGCCTTCGTCATTGTCGTCGTCGACGTCGTCGTCGTCGTCCACCATACCACTGGGGGGGGCGTGAGGCTCTGGGACCCGTCCAATTGGGGGGGGGGGCCGTGGGCTCTGAGCTCAGGAGCACGTGTGCCGATCTTGCCCAGGCTGTGCCTAGGCTCAAGATCGGTGTCTGCTTGACGTTCTCTTTGACGCCGTCGTCGTCGCCGCGGCCTGCTGTGGCTGCCGCGGTCGGCGCCGTCGGCCTGCCCGCGCCCTCGCGTCCGAGCCGCGGGGAGCGGGCGCGAGCGGATGTAGGGAGCATGGGGGGAACGAGGCGGAGACTTATCCATAACCACCGCGTCTCCTCCTCCTCCTCCTCCTCCTTCTCCTCCTCCTTCTCCTCCTCCTCCTCCTCCTCCTCCTCCTCCCCTCCTCCTCCCCGTACCCCTCCCCCTCTACCTCCTCCTCCCCCTACCCCTCCCCCACCTCCACCTCCTCCTCCTCCTCCTCCTCCTCCTCCTCCTCCTCCTCCTCCTCCTCCTCCTCCTCCTCTCTTTCTCCTCCTGGGGTATCGGTCTTCGGGGACCTCGGCAGGCGGTGGATACGGACAAGTTCAACGTCGGGCCCCCTGGAGCTGGAGTGTACCCACATCCGCCGCCCGCTGGGGTCCAGGAGCTCGGTTTCCCATGCGGCGGTTATGGCGAATCATGTCCCCGCCTCGTAACAGCTGGCGGCGCACAGAAGAGGGTGGGCCGAGGGGGATAGAATTGGCCTCCCGAGGCAGGGGGGCTTCTTAGAGGGGACCGCAGGCTTCTGAGAAGCCTTCGCAGATCAGAAGCGAAAGAAGAACGCACACGCACATGAATCCGCGTTGGTTTCGAGAGTACGCATTGCGCGAACGTTCGTATCACGCGCCTGTTCTCGCGGATTCTGGGGGCCGTGTTCATGTGCGTGGGTGGGCGCCTAGGAAGCCCCCTGCCCTCTCAGAGGGCCCCCCTCCTTTGCCCCGCCCGGAGCGCGCCGCCAGCAGAGAGGGCAGGCAGCAGGACAGGCAGGAGCGGAACGGGGGCAGAGTGTGCGTTGCGAGTGGCGTCCCGAGGGGCCGAGAGTGGGAAGCGGGGCCCTCCTGTTTGGTCCCCCGCCCCGCCCCCCGCCCACCGAGGAGACCGAGCTGCGGAACACCGTGTTCAAGCGGGCCGTCGACGTGGCTTACAGCCTGAAGACGCAGAAGGCGCCTGCGCCCCTCCCCTCCCTGTACTTCCCTGTCCTCGTCCAGCTTGGAGCCGTCGGAGGGTCCGATGTGGCCCAGGACTGGTTCTGGCCAGCAGGAAGGGCGGGCAGGTTCGAGGCTCTGGGTTGGGGAAGGTTTTCTGCCTTCTTCTGTCTCCAGGGGCTGTTTTCGGGCCTCGGGACCGTGGAAAACGGATCCGGGGTGAAAACCCGCACCAGATGGACCCCAGGGGGTGTCTGGTCCCCGGGGGCCGATTTTGACAGATTCGGCTCTATCCCCCCCTTGGGACTGGAGACGACGATGATGACGACGACGGCGACGACGACCACAATGAACACGACCACGACGACGACGACGACGACGACGACGACGGCGACGACGAGGGTAAAGAGGGCAAAGCCTCTCGCACACGGCGACGGGTCGGCGGATTTGACCGAATCCCCGCCTCCTGACCGCTGTTCCGGTGTCCCAGCCAGTTCAGTTCCCCTGGCAGCCTCCAACGTTCAGGCGTCCTGCTGAGCACGCCAGTGATTGCTCTGATGACCTGACCATATCCAGGCCCTCCTCTGCCTGCCATCTCCTCCGATTCGGGACAGATCAAGGGCCAGCTCGTCAGCCTCAACGGGCCAGATCTTCAGCCTCAGCCAGCAAGATATGTTAGAGATCTATCGGCGAATTGATGCAGTACGGTGGGGGCGTTCATTAAGGAATGTGACCAGGAAGCTGCAGACTCTGCAGGCTTCCTTCTCTGATGAGGGTGGCGGTGATATTAGTGGCCGAGCCACGATTGAAACTCCACCGGTTTCCAGACCCTGAATTTCTTATCTAAGGGTTCCTTGTCCAATACCCCCACCGCAGGTTGTCGGATAATTTTTTTTGCCAGCGGCGATGCGGCGAAATCCGCTCCAGCGAACAGCTAGGTAGGGGCACAAATTCGCGAATTGGCCGGCGTGCAAGGAAGGAGGGGGGAGGCCCAGAGGAAGGATGGACGCTCAGACGCCGAAGAATTCGACGATGACCAGCCGGCGGGCGCAGCAGCCAGGCGCGCAGGGCCACAGCGTGGTGGGCGGCCGGCATGTTTTGAGTGCTGCGCCCCCCCCCACCCCCCGCGCAGGGGCCCTCCTTCGGCGGGAGCGCGCCCTCGCCTCGCCCCGCCTGGTCCGCTTCGGCTCTCGTCTCTCGCGCGGCCTGCTCCACGAGCAGCATAGATCTGCAGACATCGGAGGTTGATAGACCTCCTACCCTGACACGTCGATTGGCGAACTGGCCGTTTTCGGTTCGCGTCGGGTTCGGTTCTAGGCCGTTTTCATTACATGGAGGTTTACTAAAGGGGGTTTGTCCACCGCCGAAAACATAGGCATGTCGTGCGTGGGTGAGCGCGTTCTTGTCCGCTTGCAGGGCTCGTTTCGATTCCTCCGATTCGATTCCATTCGACTTCGATGGACTCCAATTCCGATTCGGTTCGGCTTCGGATTCCGATTTGGATTCCGATTTCTCAATGATCTGCTCTGCAGATTTCCGTCGGTTCGACTCCTCTCGACTTGGCTCTCGATTTACGCCGATCCGATTACTTTCGATCGCCGATTCGACTTATCGATTCGAGTCTGGGCCTGGCTTGTCCGAGTCGCCCGAGATGCTTTCATGGCAAAATGATAGCCATGGTGGCCAAAGTAAGGTAGCTCACTGCCGCCTGCAGCTACTGGCTGCTGTCTGTCGGCTGGCGGCTGCGGCTGGCGGCTGTGGCTCGCGGCTGGCGGCTGCCCTCTGTATCCGAACTCCGTTTTAGCAGTCTTTGTTTTTATTGTTTCAGCCCCAGCATGGTTCGCAAGCGACGCTCTGCCGCATCGCCAGTGGACGACACAACAATCGGATCGCCGGCCAACGACTTCCCTTTAACTCTGGAAACTCCCCACATGCCGTCGAGGCGATGGATAAACAAACGACACGAGTCCAGGAACTCGAGTGGCAAGTCAGGACACTCGGAGTGCGGTCATGAGAGCATCAAAAGGTTGACGACCGAGTGCGCGCGCTGGAGATATTGCCCTCGAGAGTCCCAGAGAACGACGTTGTGCAACTCAGCCGAGACCTTCGAATGACTATCACCTGCCCGGAACGCAACTACGTACATCCATGGAGATGGAACGGACGAACGCTACCGAGCTGGAGGATTCAAATATCGCAAAGTGTTTGGATGCCAAACAGGTATTTGTACTAAGCCTTTGTGATGGGACAACTTCGGGCGGTATTTGGCCCAGTTTGGAAGTCTGGGCATGCGTTGTGTTCGGCGAGACGTGTTTTATCGCATCAGGTAGTTGCACAACGCGATGGAGGAGAAAGAGGTAGAGCCCGGCCGCTGTGTGCAAACAGGGAGTGGGTTGCTAGGGGGAGGAGGAGGAGGAGGAGGAGGAGGAGGAGGAGGAGGAGGGAGGAGGAGAGGAGGAGAGGAGGAAGAGGAGGAAGAGGAGGAGGAGGACAGGGAGGCCGGGGGGGGGGGAGGGCAGGGGAGGAGGGGGAGGAGGGGGAGGAAAGAAGGAAAGGAGGGAGGGGAGGATGGGGAGGAGGGTAGGAGGGGGAGAGGGGGAGGCGGAAGGGTAAGGGGAGGGGGAGGAGGAGGGGGAGCAGAGAGGAGGAGGAGGAGGAGGAGGAGGAGGAGGAGGAGGGGGAGGAGGGGGAGGAGAAGGAGGAGGAGGAGGAGGAAGTGGAGGCGGATGGGGAACCCGGCGCCCCCCCCTGCCCGTGGCGCGCGCCAGGCGCGCCAGTTCATCTCCGAGGCGCTGCCAGCCCCGCCCTCGCGCCGCGCTCGGGGCGGTGCGCTCGGCCTTTGCGCGAAGTCGGGCGTGTCCTTTCACAGGAGGAATATTTCAAAAATAGTTAACAACATGACTATCTTCAACTATTTTGGATTTTTTTCATTTTGTTGCATTTTTCCTCCAGAATCCGCCTGTCGGGGGACACGCCCGACCTAACCTTTGCGGGGTGCGCGTTCGTGCCGCTCGCGCCGGGGGCCGCGGCCGGGCGTGGGGGCGGCCTTTCGTTGCTGTGCTGTGGCCTTCGGTGCGAGCCTTGCGGCCCCGCGGAGCTCCACTGCACGCGGGAGTGGCCCTTCGCCGGAGTGGCCCCTGCTGCGGGCCCACTCGGGGCACCCCTCCCCCGATCGCTCACTGCGAGGCAGCATAGGAGCGGCCCGCGCGCTCGGATGCGGCTCCCTCGTGTCTCCCGAACGTCACGCACCGAAGGTCACTCTTGCCTAGGCCCTAGGGTCACTCCCTGCCCTCTAGGCCCTAGGCCCCAGGGTCACCCCCTAGAAGTGACCCTGGGCCCTAGGCCCTACGCCCTGGGAGTGACCCTAGGCCCTAGGGTCACTCCCTGCATGCAGCCCGGGAGCTCGGAGCTGCGGCCTGCGCTGGCTCGTCGTTGCGGAAGTTGGCGTCCCCCAGGGGTGTTGCCGTCGGCGGTGGTGGCGTGGAATGGGCGGTCGTGGGAGGGCCGTCGGGTTCGTGTGATATACTGGGGGTGGGGAGGTCTTCCCTTGAGTGCGTCAAGGTGGCGATCCAGGAATGGACCCGCCCCTCTCCACGGGCCGGCTGCCCAGGCGTCGGGTGGGGAGTGCGGCGGGGGCGTAGGGTTGGGCGTACGGCAGGGCGTTGGGTCGTCGTGGTGAGCCGTCGTGGGAGGGCATAACGTGGGGCAGGGTGTTCGTGGAGAGGGGCGTCGTGGTGGGGAGGCGCGCCTTCGTGGGGAGGTGGCGTCGGGTCGTCGGGTCGTCGTTGTCGTGGTCGGTAGCGTCGTGGGGAGAGGCCTCCGGTCGTCCGTCGGGGCAGGCTCGGGGCGGGTCGGAGGGCGTCCTTGTGGGCCGTCCAGCTGTCCGTGTGGGTGGCGCTGACCGCGTAACGCCGAGGCAGGTCCAGTAAAGAGTCGGGCGTGGGGAGGCCGTATGGAGAGGCGTCGGGTAGGGCGGGGGGTCGTCGTGGCAGGACCGTCGCAGTTCTCCTGGCCGTCGGGAGCAGCTGCCGGTAGGAAGTGGGGCGGAGCGTCGGTCTGGGCGTCGGGGAAGGCGCCGGGAAGGGCGTCGGGGAAAGCGTCGGGAAGGGCCGTCGGTCGGTCTGTCCTCGTGCCCGTCCTGGCGGTCGCCAGGGTCGGCGTCGCAGGGAGGATGGGCTTCGTCGTGGTCGCAGCAGCCGTCGTAGTGGGCGTCGTGGTCGTCGCCGTCGCGGCGGGGTCGTTGTGGGGGCGGTCGGGGCGCCGTCGTGAGGTCCGTCGCGGGGGCCGTCGCGGAGGCCGTGTCGGGGGGCCGTCGGGGGGGCCGCCGCGTGGCCGTCGTGGAGTGGCGTCTTGGTAGGAGGTCGTGAGGGCATTCGGGTTGGGGGGCGGGCGTTTGGCGGTCGGGTGGGGGGCTGCAGGCGGTGGCGTCGGTTGTCCCTGTGGCCGCTTCCCCGGGTGTGCCTCCCCCCCCCCCCCCGCCGGGCTCCCTCTCAGGGCGTGCCGCCACTCGGGAGAGCCGGCCGCGGAGGAGGCGGAGCCATCTTCCCCGGGTATGCCACCCACGGGCTCCCTCTCAGGGCATGTGGCCACTCGGGGCTGGGCCTTCGGGGCCGTTTGGTGGGGGGGGTCGCGGGGGCCGTCAGGTATCTTGTGGGGGTCGTCGGGCAGGGGGTCGTGAGAGGTCGTGGCGTGGTAGGCGGAGTAGGTGCACGCTAGGATGCCGGGCGGCAGCAGAAGATCCTCGTTGTCGCCTTGGTTGGCGCTGGCGTTGGTGGCCCTGTAGCCTGGCGGCCCAGCCATGGCGAAGACGCTGCCGGAAGGGTTGTGGTTGCCATGCTCGTTCGCTGTGGGAACCTGGATGACGTGGTGGTCGTGTCATGTTGCTGCTTGCCACGCAGCTCCTTGTCCCACGCGCGGCTGATGAGGGCAACGTCGGCGTCCTAGATGGAGTTCCACTTCTGGGCGGCATCACTAACCGGTGCGGTTGAAGGCCTTCCGTAGGGTCGCTGGGATCGTCTTGTGAGCCTCAGTATCCCGAGGCCTTGGCTCCGAAGTGGGGCCCGAAAACTTCTCGTAGGAATCCAGCTGGTTTGCGAAGGCGGGGGGCCCATCCTGGGCAGGGCCGGGCGGGGAGAGCCGGTGCATCACCGCGGGCTCCGCGTCCGCCGTGGCGCGGCGGGCGCCGCGCCTAGGCGTCACCACGAGCGGCAGGGCGGACGTGCCCAAGTCGCTCGGGCGCAGACCCTCCTTCCTCCTCCTCCTCCTCCTCCTCCTCCTCCTCCTCCTCCTCCTCTTCCTCTCCCCCTCCTCCTCCTCCCCCTCCTCCTCCTCCTCCTGCCCCTCCTCCTCCTCTTCCCCCTCCCCCTCCTCCTCCTCCTCCTCCTCCTCCTCCGCCTCCTCCTCCTCCTCCTCCTCCTCTCTCCTCCTCCTACTCCTCCTCCTCCTCCTCTCTCCTCCTCCTCCCCTCCTCCTCCTCCTCGCCCATCCCTTCCCTCCTCCTCTCCGCCTCCTCCTCCTCTCCTCCGCCTCCTCTCCTACTCCTCATCCTCCTCCTCCTCCTCTCCTCATCCTCCTCCTCCTCCTACCCCTCCTCCCTCCTCCTTCCTGCTCCTCCTCCTCCTCCTCCTCCTCCTCCTCCTCTCGTCATGCTCCTCCTCGCCTTCCCTCCTCCTCCTCCTCCTCCTCCCCTCCTCCTTTCTCCTCCTCCTCCTCCTCTCTCCTACTCCTCCTCTCTCATCCGCCTCCTCCTCCTCCTCCTCCTATCCTCCCTCCTCCTCCTCCTCCCCCCTCCTCCTCCCCCCCTCCCCCTCCCCCTCCCCCTCCTCCTCCATACCTTGTTACTTGTGGAGAGCTCCTCCCTGCATTGCACCCCCAGTCGTGTCGGTCGGGCGGGCGCTGGGCGTTCCGCCCGAGGCTTCCTCACCACGTGTGTGGTCCTGGAGCTTGAGATGTGCAACGGTCAAGGGGCCCAAGGACACACAAATGAAAACACAAATCCCAGGATTCCGCATCTGTTCTAGTTTTCTGGAGTTTCGTCTCCCCCCCACTTCCCATATGTTCCTATATTTCCCTGGGATCCGACGATCAATTGTGTCAGTGCTTTTTCCTTCCTGAAACAGCTTCAATGATGGAGGGCGGCCAGTTTTCAAAATGTAGTTCTCGCCGTCGCGCCGCACAACGGATGATGCTATAGTCCCACGTTGGTTCATGGCATTGACATCCCAGGAATGGTGTTCTTGTTCGATGGAAGATTGTCAGGACGCAGCAGTCACGTCGTTTCGCGGCGTTGGAGTCCTTGGAACGGTGTTGTGTCAAGATTGAGGGTTCACAGACGGTTGCCTTTCAATGGGGCGCTGCCCGCAATGGGTATCTATTGTCGCAGGGGCCTACGAAGAGGGAACTTGAAGGGGGGCTGGTTATTGCAACATCGTTGATGCGTCAGCGTGCCGCGCCGCGCTAGTGGCCTGCGTAAGCCGCCGCGTAAGGTCGCTACGCCATCTCGCGAAACATCGGTTTTTCTCGAAGAAGTAATAACGCCATAAGCATAAACTGTTGGCGCGGATCGAGCGGGGATCCAAGAAGTCCCGCGGAGCGCCAAAAGTTGAGGTTTATGGCGTTTTTTCTTTTTCTAGTTTTGATCGTCGCTCACGTCTCAAGTTGCTGTCTTCCCCCCTCTCCCCAGCCGCCCCCCCCCACTGGGCAGTGCGCCTCCTCCCTCCCCTCGCCCGGCTGTGCGCCGCGGCCCAGCATTAGGTCGGGCGTATCTTCCTACAGGCGGATTTTGGGCGAAAAATGACACATCCCCAAAATATCCCAAAACAGTCAAGGAGATATGCAGAACATCGCCCCCCGACTAGTTTTTTATAACCATTTTTGAATTTTCCTCCTGTGGAGGGGCACGCCCGACTTGAGCCCAGCACAAGCCTCCGCCGCCCATGGCAGCCGCGAGTCTCTGCTCCTCCGGCCGGGGGGGGCAGCGGGCGGCCGCCCCCCCCGCCGAGAGTCGCGCCGGGGGGGGCCCGTCGGCGCTGGCCTGCGTGCTTGGATCCGGCCCGCGTGCCGGAGGTCCTTCTTGCCCGGGATAAAGTCGGGCGTGTCCCTCTACAGTCGGGGGCAGCAAAGAGGGGGTGATGACTAGGGGGGGGGGATATCATCATGGCGTTGGCCATGATATTTCCTCAGATTTCATGGCGCCTCTTCTTATTTTATTACGTCCCTGGGCCCCCCCCCCTGGGCCGCGCACATGCCGCCGGCCATGATTTGCACCCCCCCCTCTTGGACGCCCCCCTCTTGGCCGCTCCCGATACAGGAAGAGTATCCCAAAATAGTAAACACATAACTGGGGACGATTTCTGGAGTATCTGTTTGGAGTATGTTTGAATCTCTTGTGAATCCGCCTGCAGGATGACACGCCCGACCGGATCCCAGGGCCGCGCACAGGAGGTCACTCTTGCCTGGGGCCACTGGCGTGTAGCCGACCTGCCGGACCCGTCGTCGTCGTCGGCGTCCTCGCCCGCGTCCTCGTTGGCGTCGGCTGTCGGCTGTCGGCCTTGGCGTCCTTGTCAGCGACGTCGTTGTCGCCGGCAGCGTCCTCGGCGTCGGCGTCGTCAGCGTCGGCGTCGGCGTTGGCGCCCTTGTCGTCAGCGTCCTCGTCGGCGCCCTCGTCGTCTTTGGCGCCGTTGGCGTCGTCGTAGTCCTGGTTGTCCTGGTCCTCCCCTCCTTGCGCTGGTCCCCCGTCCTCATCCTGTGTCCTCCCCTCCTTACCGACTTTCTTTTTGATTCCTCGGTATCGTGCCACCAGATGTGTCGGGCTAGGCATTATGTCTGGCATGGTCTCATTCTGTATTGTCGCGAAGTTTTAGCTTTCAGATAGCTGCTTGGATTTGTGGCAGATGGTGTTCAACGTGTGGCCCTCGCTTCAGCGAGCGGGTGCACATTCGTTTCATCGTTTTCCGGCAGTTATACGAATGGAGGGAAGGGGGTCAAAAGTGGCAATGCATTTGCGCCGCGCATTTCCGTCTTGAACGTTTCCACCAGCTTCACGGATTGAGGGCAGTTCTTTTCATGTTAAAAGCGGATTTGCCTCATGTCTATCTCTCTCTCTCTCTTATGTTCTCTCTCTCTCTCTCTCATGTTCTCTCTCTCTCTCTCTTTCTCTCAAATGCCTTTTTTTCCGAATTTCCTTCACGTGTGAGCAGCATGAACAAGTTGTTGTGTTTCCGTGGATATGGCGGAGGAGAAAGGATGAGAAGGAGGCGGGATGCTGAGGATTATAAGGATGATGAGCAAGAGGAGGAGGAGGAGGCTGAAGAGGAGGAGGAGGAGGAGGAGGAGGAGTGAGAGGGGGAAGATGAGAACCTTAGCCGAAGGAGTCTGACTTTGACAGCACACCTTCCCACTCAACTTCTGGTGAACCCCAGGCGGAAGAGGGAGGAAGTTTTGCAGACCTCTCGCGCTGGGAGCCTCGTAGAGGACTCGTGGAGCTATCTCGGGGGCCTTCGACGCCCTCTTGGGGCCCTGTTGGGGGCCCTGGGGGCCGCCTCGGGGCATCTTGGGGGCCCTTGATCGAAAATGGGGGATCGGATGCGAAATTAGCCTCACCCCACTTGGGCACGAAAAGTCGCCTGATAGGGTGCCCGATATCGATAAGTGGTAACACCATCGTGCGGCCCTGATACTTTTGTTCATCAGAGGCTGGCTTCCGTGTAGACCTTTGCGAGCCCACGTCGCCAATATATCACGACATCAGAGGTTGCGCGAAGATGGCCCCTTGGGGCATCCCAGCACTAACCCCGGTTCTTCTTCCTCTTCCTACCCCCCCGTGCCCTTGGCTTCTTTTTTATTGTTAGTTTCTCTCTCTCTCTCTCTCTTTCTCATCCCCCCCTCACTCGTCTCGCTCCCCTTCCTTTTTTCATTCCACTGTCTCGCCTCCCCCCTCCTTCTCTCCGCCTCCCTCGCCTCCGTCGCCCTCTTGTCTCCCGAGGAGGCTGCAGGGAACTCCGCAGACGGAGGGGGGGACGGGGGAAGCCCGCGTCCTTGTCGCTGACGGTCTGCGAGGTTCTGCCCCTCCCGAGCTCGGGGCCTCGAAGGCCGGTTCTTAGCCCTCCTGGTCGTCAAAGGCGCTTGGCCCGTTCCCCTCGCCTCGGCTCTTCCCTGTTCTGCAGCTGCTCGTCCACGACGGTCGACCGTATTTTGCTGTTTCCGCCTTGGCGCTTGAGGAGGAGGAGGGAGAGGAGGAGGAGGAGGAGGAGGAGGAGGAGGAGGAGGAGGAGGCGAAGGAGGAGCAGCAGGTGGGTGTGCACTGGCAATCGCTCTGCACTTGTTTTTCGCAGGGATGGTGGACCCGTACCCACTAGACAATAGAAGGCCCCCACCATCCTTTGCGAACGCGAGTGCAAAGTTGTCGTGGGGGGCCCGTTCGTGGTCCAGATGTTACCGCAAACGTGTGTTATGTATGCATTCTCTTCTTGACGTCGTGGTGGGGGCACCTCACGTGTCTTGGTCGATTGCCCAGGTGGGGGGGGCTCTTGTAGCCAGGAATGGCTCATCGTACCCCCTTTCCCGAGGGTTACGAAAGCGGGGCCTTAGAGGTTCTGGCCTTTTAAGTTTCCTACGCGCCCAGAGGGCTGGTGGGATCTTCGGACCGAGAGCAGCTGAACAGCCCGTCGATTATATCCGCGGTTGTGAGGTCTCTACATCGTTATTGCTCGAGCCAGGCTTTTCTGTCGCTGACCGTCTGCATCTTACGGGACGGTTCGTTGGCCTTGTCAACGATCGTCACTGCCAGTCGCACCACTGCCGTAGCCGTCGGCAGCATTGTCACCGCCACCAGAGCAGTGCCGCCAAAAACAGTACATTAGATCAGCCTCGAGTTCTCACCCTCTCAGCAGGCTCCTGCTTGATTGCTTGCAGCTCGCGTGAGGTACAGAAGCGCTTCCCCGTGCTGCCGTTCTCGCTGCGTGCATTCGAGGAGCGCCCCAGCTCTTTCTTCGCATGTTAACGGGAGTAAGTACGAGCAGACCATATAGATAAGGGTTATGTTGTTTTCGATTCGACGTGCGTTTCCTCTGGATCCACACCCCTGGCATCGTGGCGCCGTTTCGGTCATAAATTTGTCCGCCAGCTTTTCGATACGACTTGGCCACTTCAAGAGGGCATAGCCAGTGCGAGTCCGGAATGGTCAGGATGGCATGCTGACGATTATGTCAAGTTGTTGCCAGAAGAGTTAGAGGGAGGTTGAGGAGGAGGGCGACGACAATCATGATTGCGGGTGAAGAGGGCGACGACGAGGATGTTGGATGAGGAGGAGGGCGAGCAGGCGATGGAGCAAGGCTGCCGGATGATACGATAGGGCAGGGAGGATGAAACATAACAGTACGAAGCGGAGTTGGAAGGGGGACAGGGAGGAGGATAAGGTAGAGGTGGAGGAGGCAGAAGATTAGGATGAAGGAGGACGCGGATGAGGATGAGGAGGAGGAAGATGAGGAGGGGGAGGAAGAGCAGCAGCAGCAGCAGCAGCAGCAAGAGCAGCATGATCATGTTTAGGACGATCCTCAGAAGGGGGATGCGGCAGATGAGGAAGAGGAGGAGAAGGAGGAGCAGGAGGAGGAGGAGGAGGAGGAGGATGAGGAAGGGAGGAGGAGCGGAAGAGGACGACTGGTGAGGTAGAGGAAGATGAGGATGGAGTGCGTCCTGGATGAGGAGCAAGAGACGAGGCGGAGGAGCAGGAGGTAGCGATCAACGAGCGTGAGGGTGGAGGACGGATGAGGAATAGGGTGCTGCGGAGGGGAACGGTTGATGGACAAAATCCTGCACCACACGCGCAACCGGGGCGACGGCGCAAACTTCACGCGCCCACCTGCCCCCGATTCAATGTTGATTGGATGCGCCCGCGGGGTGCAGGATTTAGGCCAGTCGGCAGATCGACAAATCGCGCCACAGCCTGCCAATTTGGGGCACGGGGGGCGAAAACAAAAATCGGAGGAAAGGTGCAGGATTTTGTCCATCAAGCGAAGGGGAGGGGGGATGGAGGATGGATGAAGGCATATGGGAGTCGGGGGATCGACGAGGGGTGGCAATTCGTCGCCACCCACTATGTCCCCCAAGCCAAACCGGAGGTCTCGCTTTGCCCTCCTTTCCCAGAGAGGGGGGTGTCGGGGAGCACTGGAAAACACATCTGGAACCCGTACCTCCCCCCCCCATCCCGAAGTCTGGGTCTTCGGGCTGGGTTGGGGTGGTGACGAGAAGCTGGAAGTGCGGAGGGGGCGGGTGTGGAGGATTGACCATCATCTAAAGAGCGTCAAGCTGGACCGTGGAGCCGCCTCGATGTGCCGCGCCCCGCCTTCCGCTTGCCCCCTGCCTCCCCTCCCGCTCGCGGCGCCCTGCCCCCCCCCCTTGCGGAGAGAAGTCCCCGCTGCTCGCACGCAGCTCGCATGCAGGTTCTAGCACGGCATCCCCGCGCCGGCCTTCATGGTCTGAGCGGGCTCTTCTCGGCGGCGAGCGAGGGGGGGAAGTGAAAAGGACAAGGCCTTCTCATCAAGCAGTGGCGAAGCGTCCTAGCTCACCTATAGGCCGACCAAAGAATGTTCTAAGAACCTTCTGTGGTCTGCACGACATGTTCTTAGAACATTTCTGGCTGAGACTGTCTGGTTTTTGACACATCGGGTTTCTGTTCCGCTCCCACACCAAGAATCCATGGACTTCCTGGGGTCTCGGGGTTGAGTTTTCTGTGGGAGATTTCTTGTGGACCCGCCTCCACTGCCAATGGAGGGGGTGAAGACATGTGCACCCTGCGTGCCCTCGACAGGGCCCTGAAGGGCCCCTCTGGGGCCCAGAAGGGGCACGCAGGGTGCGCCTGTCTTCGCCCCCAACGCCCAACCCTGGAAGTCGGGGCTGGGCCTAGAACGCTGTGCTGGTGGACTCGGGCTGTGCTGGTGTAGGAAAACAGGCAGCGCAAACCGAGCAGCAAAACGAAAGCATCACGAAACACAACAAACTCAGGTCCAGCCCTGCTGGAAGTCATGGCGCAAGACCTTGCGCCAACCGACCCCTCCCTTTGGCGCTTCGCGACCTTGCGGTTCTCACGGCTGCCCACGGGCGCGAGGCAGGCCGCTCCCACGTCCTGGCACCACCCGAGCCCCAGCAAGGCTCGATGCCAGTCACGATGCCGGACAGAGAAGAATAATCTGTTGTTTCTGGGGTCACTTTAGCAGAGAGGTAGATCCAGCACGGCGGGCTAACTCAGTGGATGTAGGCGTTGGTGGGAATGGAGTTGCATGATACGTATGGCTAACTCGCAAGCTGCCCTCATCATAATCGCCCGTTCTTGAAGTGAATCTGCCTGCAAGAGAGTGATCCGCCCACTCTTGGACGTAACCTTAGGAACGCTGACTCAGAAGGGAGGGTCCAGCTCGACCTTGTCACAAAGGACGGTACGCTGATGATTGAAGGCTGGGCACTCTGCCCACACATGTCTGAAGGATGGCTCGAGCGCGTTGCAATGTGCCGCTCGGTCTTCTTGTCCCTGACGAAACCGCACCCGACAAATAGTTGCAACGAAGCTTATTGTCGGCACCAGGGAGCCGCCTGGCCCACTTGGCACACGTACCATGAGAAGCAGCGTTGTTCCGCTTCTGGACGACTTGTTCAAAGCATCCC
>CAUYUJ010002725.1:89529-97029 GCA_963575745.1 Prorocentrum cordatum
GGAGGAGGGTGAGGTTTTCGGAGGAGGGGGGGAGTTTCTGGGAGGGGGAGGTTTTCGGAAGGGGGGGGTCGGAGGAGATTGGTGACTTCGGAGGAGGGGGAGGTGTTCAAAGGAGGGGCAGGTTTTCGGAGGAGGGAGAGGTTTTCGGAGTAAGGATTGTTTTTCGGAGGAGGGGCAGGGCTTCCGAGGAGGGAGAAGATTTCGGAGGAGGGGGATCGGGTTTCGCATGAGGGGGGTGGGACCAAATATTTCTCTGCCAACTTATTTTTGATACTTTCTTGGCATTTTGTTATACCCCTCCCAGGTATTTTTGGTATTCTCCCCCCCCCCCCTCGTCCTCTCCTATACGCGCTCCCCTTCTCCCCGCTGGATAAATCCAGGGCCGTTGGGATCAATACATTTCCTCTTTCTCCCTCTCTCCTCCTCTTTTTCGCCTCCGCGGGCTCCTGCGCAGCGGGAAGCCGGTCGTAGTCAGGGCCTCTCTCCTCCTGCTCCTCCCTTTTCTCCTCCTCCTGCTCCTCCTCCCTCCCCCGTCGCCGTTTGAGGCTCACGGCGCGCCTATGTTCGGTTTGCGCGTGCCTGCGCGCCACCATGGCTGAGGACATCGCCTCGCAGAGCCAGACGGGTACATATGTCGTCTCTCCAGCAAGGACATGGTGCGACGACCTGCAGCAGATGACCGACGGGTACATATGTCGTCTCTCCAGCAAGGCCATCGTGACGCCGAACACGCCACGCGGCCCTTGGTCGCCACTCGACCTACCCATGCGCGAGCATAACGGCGCGACCGAGACGAAGGTCGCCCACGTTGTCGATGTCTTTGTGGCCCACGAGGGCGCGATCGACTACGACGCGCTGCCGGCGCTGTACGTCAAGGCCTTCCAGGAGAATGAGTTGGCATCCTTGCCACCGCAATTGGGTTCCAAATCTGCGGATTTCAAAAGCGGGAAGACTCAGATAACCGTTCTGCCACAGGACAACGGGAAGACCTGCATCATCAAGCACTTTGTGTTCAAGGATATGATCAGCACCAAGCACTTGCCTAGCAATTGCTCCGGGCGGCCGCACGTGCTCACATGGGCTCATCCAAAGATCGGCGTAAAGATCTTCCAGCAGGTGTTCGAGAACATTAGCGGCCGCCAATTCAAATGCTTCTGCCTAGAAACGAGCGCGGTGGTCACGAAGAGGGGGTTCGGAGGCACCAAGTTCGAGGACATGCCAGAGGAAGACATCGACGCAGGCTTCCAGTATATCAAGGACAAAGGCCCCAGGTCCAGCTCCAACCTGCAGCAATAAACATGTGGCGGACGAAGAACATCGTCAGCACAAGCAGCCCCATCTGCGGGTGGCACTCGGGGCTAGTCCAGGAAACGCTCCGCAATTTGGCCACCGACGGTTGCTTCGCCATGAAAGAATACGGGCGGCACGTGTGCTGGACACGGAAGTACTACCTGCCGTGGGTCTTCGACATCTTGGAGCAGGTGTGGGACTTCGACGTGTCAGCCATCGTCATGCTCGGTGAGCCGGGTACTGGAAAGTCCCCGATGCGGCGTTCCATCATCATGGCCCAGTGCCGGTGGAACAAAGAGCGCCTGGGCGTGAACGTCGAGCCACGCGTTCGCACCGCCGCGGAAATTGATTTCTTGAGAGGCGAGCAGGGATCCGCGTTGATGGGGGGCTTTCTCGACGACGGCGGTTGCCATGCTCTTTCGATGAAAGTGCCCAAGTCGTTCACCGACGTGGACCTCTACGAAAGCATATCATGGGCCAGGTGGGGCGCGGCGAAGTTGGCGCAGAACCAGCCCCGCATCATCGCGGATCAGTTCTACGACCCGACGTGCCAGCCCAAGGAGGACGCGTGGTCAGAGATCGAGTCCAAGGACTTCGCAAAGATGGTGCGCCCCGCCGTTCCAGACAAGACCACCGACGCCGAGCTGGAGTCCATCTTCAAAAGGGCTGCCTTCATCGCGAACAGCAAGACGCACGTGTGCTGGCGCCCAGCAGGTGTGAACCGGAAATCAGCAGCGGGTGCGACAACCTCACGCCCGCGGGGAAGCGCCTCTACTTGGCCTTCAAGGGCGGCAACAGGGACCCGCCGCCCACTTCCAAGGCCGACCTCATTGAAGAGAAGCGTTGGGTGTCCAGGGTCTTGGACAAGAGGATTGGCGAGCGCAAGGCGGCAGTCGACGCCGAGGGCACCGGCGCCGGCGCCCTGTGCGAGGGGCCAGGACCTGCGGCTGCCCCCGCGCGCGTTGCCGCCAAGAGGAAGCTGGACGACGAGACCTTTCAAGAGTTCATCAAGAAGAAGAGCAAGCTCTTCGCGTCTCTGACGACAGTGTCGGGCTCCATCAGCATCGTCGCGGACAGCATGGATGAGATGGCCCTCCCTGTCCCTGCGTTCCCCGAGGAGGAGAACGCGTTCGGCTTCGGTGGTGGCATGGACAACGCCGACGCGTGAGCGGTGAGTGGTGGCGGTTGTCTGCCAGTGCACGCGCGGGCAGTTATTCGCACTTCTGCGCGGAGCTCAAGTGCAGGAGTTGGGAAGGAGCGGGGGCCGAAGCTCGATTGCAGAGATGGGAAAGAGCGGGGGCCCACCGTCGAGAGGAAAACGTATCCCCTCTTCCTCTTCCTCCTCATCCTCCCCCTCCTCCCCCTCTCCCCATCGCTACCCCTCCTGGTTTTCCTCTTCTTGCCGCTGTGCTTCCTGGGTTAATCCAGGGTTCGTGGAAAAGGGGCAACCGAAAGTCTCTGGCTCTCGTGGAGCAGACATCAACGATCACAATGAAAAAGTCAGCTGCAGCGTGCCCGCCCCCGCTGGACAAGAAGGCGTGGCAGACCATCGCGGGGAATCACGCTGGGGGCGATTTGCACGCGGGCGGTGCTCCTGTCTACGCCACCACCCACGACTACATGTTTGGCACGAAACACACTTCGGTCAACCATTCCCACAAGAATGGGGGGGTCGATCTACGTGGGGGAGACCGTGGTGAAGATCAAGGGCAATGGCGTCCAGGCGGGCACCCGAGCGATGGGCGGCGCGTGGCAGCGTGCCGAGAGGGCGATTCGTGGGATCTCTGCCGTCGACGAGGACGGTCTCAGCCTGGCGCGGCGCCATTGCCAGTGGCAGCGCTGGCAGCGTTTCGACGACATGTTTCTCGGCATGTGGAAAGTGCTCAAGGCCATGAGGCTTCTGCACGAAGCTCAAGTGCTGGAGTTGGGCTGGAGCGGGGTCCGCCCATCGAGAGAAAAGATGACGCCCCCCTCCTGATCCTCGTCCTGTTCCTTCCTCCCCCCTCCTGTTCCCATTAACCTCGCCCCACTCCGCCGTCTCCCGCGCTGCTGCAGTTGCCAGCGCCGCTGTTGGCGCCGTCCATGGGGGAGGGGGGCGAGGGCGAATGAGGAAGAGGATGTGTGGGTGACGGAATAGGGCACGGGGGGGCTGGTGGCTAGTAGCAGTAGTAGTCGTAGTCGTGGTAGTAGGAGTAGTAGTCATGGTAGTAGTGGTAGTGGTAGTAGTAGCAGCAGCAGCAGCAGCAGCAGTAGTAGTAGTAGTAGTAGTAGTAGTAGTAGTAGTAGTAGTAGTAATAGTAGTAGTAGTAGTAGTAGTAGCAGCAGTAGTAGTAGTAGTAGTAGTAGCAGTGGTAGTGGTAGTGGTGGTGGTGGTAGTAGTAGTAGTAGTAGTAGTTGTTGTAGTAGTGGTGGTAGTAGTAGTAGTCGTAGTAGTAGTGATAGTAGTAGTAGTAGTAGTAGTAGTAGTACTAGTAGTAGTAGTAGTAGTAGTGATAGTAGTAGTAGTAGTAGTAGTAGTAGTAGTAGTAAGAGAGATAGTAATGGAGGTAGTAGAGGCAGTGGTTTAGTAGATAGTAGTAGTCGTAGTAGTAGTAGAGTAGGAGTTAGTAGTAGTGTAGTAGCAGTAGTAGTAGTAGTGTAGTAGTAGTACGTGGGTTATAGAGTAGTAGTAGTAGAGGAGTCGTAGTCGTATAGTAGGAGTGGTAGTAGTAGTAGGAGTAGTAGTAGCTAGAGTAGTAGTCCTAAATCGTAGTACCGTAGTAGTAGTTAGTAGTAGTGTAGAATAGTAGTAGTAGTAGCAACTAGTAGTAGTAGTAGTAGTAGTAGTAGTAGTAGTATTAGTAGTAGTAGGAGTAGTGGTAGTGGTGTAGTGTAGTAGTTAGTAGTTAAGTGCGTAGTAGTAGTAGTAGTAGTAAGTTTACTGGTAGTAGTGGGTGGTAGTGGTTAAGTGGTGGTAGTGGTTATGTAGTGGTAGTGGTGTTAGTAGTAGTAGTAGTAGTAGTAGTACAGAGTTAGTGGTAGTAGTGGTAGTAGTAGTGGTAGTAGTGGTAGTAGTAGTAGTAGTAGCAGTAGCAGTAGTAGTAGTAGTAGTAGTAGTAGTAGTAGTAGTAGTAGTAGTCGTAGTCGTAGTCGTAGTAGTAGTAGTAGTTGTAGTAGTAGTAGTGGTTTTGTAGTAGTAGCAGTCGTAGTAGTATTCGTAGTAGTAGTAGCAGTAGTAATAGTAGTATTAGTAGTAGTAGTAGTCGTAGTAGTAGTAGTAGTAGTAGTAGTAGTAGTAGTAGTGGTAGTAGTAGTCGTAGTAATAGTAGTAGTACTCGTGGTAGCAGTGGTAGTAATATTAGTAGCAGTAGTAGTAGTAGTAGTAGTAGTAGTAGTAGTAGTAGTAGTAGTGGTAGTAGTCGTCGTAGTAGCAGTTAGTAGTAGTAGTGGTAGTAGTAGAGTAGTAGTAGCAGTAGTGTAGTATAGAGTAGTCGTAGTAGTAGTAGTAGTAGTATAGTAGTAGTAGTATAGTGGTAGTGGTAGTGGTTAGTAGTAGTAGTAGTAGGAGTGGTAGTAGCAGTAGCAGTAGTAGTAGTAGTAGTAGTAGAGTAGTATAATAGTAGTAGACGTATTGTAGGTAGTAGTAGTAGTAGTGGTAGTATAGTAGTAGTAGTCGTATAGTAGTGTAGTAGTAGTAGTAGTAGTAGTCGTAGTCGTAGTCGTTAGTAGTAGTAGTAGTACTACTACTACTACTACTACTACTACTAGTGCTAGTCGTACGACGAGTCGCAGGGAGTAGTAGTAGTAGTAGTAGTAGCAGCACCAGTAGTAGTAGTAGTAGTAGTAGTCGTCGTAGTAGTAGTATTAGTAGTAGTAGTAGTAGTAGGAATAATAGTAGTCGCAGTCGTATGTGTAGTGGTCGTCGTAGACGTATGTGTAGTAGAAGCAGGCGTAGTCGTAGTAGCAGTAGCAGTAGTAGTAGTAGTAGTAGTAGTAGTAGTTGTAGTAGTGGTGGTAGTAGTAGTAGTAGTTGTAGTAGTGTAGTAGTAGTGGTAGTAGTGGTAGAAGAAGTAGTAGTAGTAGTAGTAGTAGTAGTAGTAGTAGTAGTTGTAGTAGTCGTAATAGTAGTAGTAGTAGTAGTAGTAGTAGTAGTAGTAGTAGTAGTAGTCGTAGTAGTACAAGTAATAGTAGTAGTTGCAGTCTTAGTTGCAGTAGTGACAGTAGTGGTAGTGTAGTAGTAGTAGTAGTAGTAGTAGTAGTAGTAGTAGTAGTAGTACTCTTATTCCGAGTCCTAGTAGTAGTAGTAGTAGTAGTAGTAGTAGTAGTAGTAGTAGTAGTAGTCGTCGTAGTAGTAGTAGTAGTAGTAGTAGTAGTTGTTGTTGTTGTTGTAGTCAGTGCAGGAGGAGAAGACGGGATCACAGGAACCTCGACGAGGAGCGAGGAGGAGGAATCGGAGGAGGACGACGACATCGGGCCGGTGGACGAATGACGTAGAGACACAGGATGCAATTGCGATGGAGGAGAATCAGCAGGATGCAGCCGTTATGGAGGATGCAGCTGTTATGGAAGATGGGATAATTAACGGAACGGTGCGTCTGATGGGGGCGACCATGACGGTGAGCAAGAGGGCGATACGGAGAGCGATGATGATGATGATGATGATGATGATGATGATGATGATGATGATGATGATGATGATGATGATGTGAAGGCGGATAAAGACGAAAGGGTGGATTAGCTAGAGGAGCAGCAGGAGCTGGAGGACTATGAGCGGGAGGAGGAAGAATATAATGTGGAGAATGAGCACGATCGGGGACGATGTGGAGGAGGAGGCGGAACGTGGAGCTGGAGAAGGAGCCGGATGACGATGATGAGGAGCAGCAGCAGCGTCAGGAGGAGTGTAGGGGGAGTGCATGAATAGGACGAGGTTCGTGGCGGATGGGCAGTGGGAGAAGTGGTAGTAGTACTCGTGGTAGCAATGGTAGTAGTAGTAGTAGTAGTAGTAGTAGTAGTAGTAGTAGTAGTAGTAGTAGTAGTAGTAGTAGTAGTAGTAGTAGTAGTAGTAGTAGTAGTAGTAGTAGTAGTAGTAGTAGTAGTAGTAAGTAGTAGTAGTCGTAGTAGTAGTAGTAGTAGTAGTTAGTAGTAGTAGTAGTAGTAGTAGTAGTAGTAGTAGTAGTAGTAGTAGTAGTAGTAGTAGTAGTAGTAGTAGTAGTAGTAGTAGTAGTAGTAGTAGTAGTAGTTGTAGTTGTAGTTGTAGTTGTAGTTGTAGTAGTAGTAGTAGTAGTAGTAGTAGTAGTAGTAGTAGTAGTAGTAGTAGTAGTAGTAGTAGTAGTAGTAGTAATAGTAGTAGTCGTCGTCGTATTTGACACTCAGGCTGAAGCAGACGAGGAGGAGGAGAGCACTGAGTCTGAAGGCGGCACAATCTCGGGTGAGCTGCGCTCACGGGCCTCATCAGCGACCAGACAGGGCACAAAATCGGCGACAAGCGACAGGTCTGAAGGCACACGACGACAGCTAGCCAGAGAGAAATTGGAGCTACCCTCTCGCGCAACACATATCGAGCGAAACTTCAAGGCCAGTCATGCACACGACATTGCCAGCTTTGTTGTCGTAAGCATGGACGACGGAGCTGTTGAATGTGTGGGGCGCTTCAGAGGATTGCTCACGCTCTACGAGAGCTTGGCCCGCCAGGAATTTCCGGTTTTCACACCAGTAGGCACCTGGGATCTTGTTGACCTGACGCACACTATCCACGGAAAGTATAGGGACATGCTGACGGTGGGTGAGGAGGCAGTGCTTGCTCTTCGCTTGCAGCCATCAGCCTTTATTTGCTGTTCTACGTCAAAAATTGCCCTTGTGCATGCGGCAGTGCTGGAGGAATTTGGTGTTGCGTGCAAGCAGGCTTTGAAAAGAGTGAACTTCTTCGCAGTGCCGCAAGAGCGCCGGGCCTCGCATAGCATGGTCGACTGCGTTTTATGCACAACGCTTGCTTGCGCTGGGATGTGGCAAATTGTCATGGAGCTGGTGACGCAGGTGGTTAAGCCTCTCTCCAGACGAGTGGCCATGGCAGCTGGAGGAGTGGGAGCCAACCTCTCAAAAATACAGTCGTCTCGCGTGCTCTGCATGTTGGGCAGCGTCCCTCTCGAGCAGCTGGAGCTCTTGTGGCAAGAGGCGCAGCACCCTTGGAGGAGCGTTCTCATGTCCTCTTTCACAGGCAAAGCACGGGTTTGC
>CAUYUJ010002725.1:102029-107029 GCA_963575745.1 Prorocentrum cordatum
ATAATGGGCAATGCAAGAGCGAAATCATGAGGCCTTGGCGCCGCCGTGAAGCAGCGTCGGGACTTCACGCGAAGACGACGAGTAATCGGCAAAACAAAATGAGATTCTGATGATATTGTTGAATTCGGTGTTGTAGTTCGAGGGTTTATGGCTTCGGATACGCGAAAAGCGCGTAACCTGCGAGGGTTTATGGCTTCGGTCTCGCAACTATAGGGTAAGTTACGCAGGTGGATGGCTTCGGAGACGCGAATCTGCGTAATTTGCGAGGGTGTATGGCTTCGGGGTCGCAAACATTGTGTCATTTACGCAGGTTTATGGCTTCGGAGACGCGAATACTGGGTAATTTACAAGGGTTTCGGGTCTCTGGACGCGAGCATTGTGTGATTTATGACCGTTTGTGGCCTCGGGGACGCAAGCATTGCGTAATTTACGAGGGTTTATGGCTTCGGGGAGCCTGAGAACTGGAACTGGCGCAGGGAACAGCAAACCTTCGGCCTACAGCCTGGTGACCCAACGAGGAGGCCGGCGGATCCCATGTGCTCCTCTGGTCGTAGAATTTGTGGGGATGCCGCGATCCAGAACCACTGGAAGAGGAGGAGACGGAGGTGGAGGAGGAGGGGAAGGGCAGGGTCATCGCGCAGCCCGGCTGGCCCGCGGGAGAATAGGCCAAACGCCACGAGCTCCTGGACGAGTACCCTGTCCTGAAGGACCCCGTCCGCCTGGAGCGCGTAATGGTCGTCACGAGTTGGAATTGGTACGGGCTTACTGTCTTACATATCAGGGTTGCGTCGGATTGAAATATTTGCGTTGAACGTGTGGGAGTGCACATCTTTCGCGCGACAGCTGGGAAACGCTCTGTATTTCTTAGTCTACTTTTGAACAGTGTACAACCTCAACGTGAGAGCGGTGAGAGTTCCATCAGCGAGAGGTGGAGTAATCACAAGTGAAATGCTGATGCCCCTCGGAAAATTGTGTAAGAGCGCTCTGTGGTCGCTTGGAGGGGGGGGGGTGGAACCGGACACCCCCCCTCCCCTGGATGGAGGGGTGTGGGTTCGAACCCTCCCCCCCCCCGTCCCGTGACGGAGGGGGGCGGTTCGAACTCCCCCACCCCCCTCCCCTCCCTCTCCTCCCCTACTTTTCCTCTCGCCCTCTCCTCGGGCCGGCGCCTGCGTCGGCGGCGGTTGGCAGCGGCGGCGGTGTGGACGACGACTTCCTTTTCTGGGCCGGCGCCCGCGCCTGCGGCGGCGTGCGGCGGCGGCGGGGAGCGTCGACGAGGACGACGGCGACGACGATGACGACGACGACGACGACGACGACGGTCCGCCACCGTGCTTTGGTTTTGGGTCAGAATCCTAATGGATGCCTCTTGGGGTCTCCTCGGAGGGCTCTCGGGGGCCTCTCAAGGGCATTTGTGCAGCCTCTTGGGCGTCTCTTGGGTGGGGCCTCTCTGAGATGGTGGTGGTGGTGGTGGGCTGTGCTGGTGGTGGTGGTGGTGGTTGTGGCGGTGGTGGTGGTGGTGGTGGTGGTGGTGTGGTTGGTTGTGGTGGTGTTGGTTGTTCTGGTGGTTGTGGTGGCAGGTTGTGGTGGTGGTGGTGTGTGGCGGTGGTGGTGGTGGTGGTGCGGTGGTTTCTGGTGGTGGTGGTGGTGGTAGTTGTGGTGGTGGTGGGTTAAGGTGGTGGTGGTGGTGGCCGTGGTGGTGTGGTGGTTTGTCGTGGTGGTTGCGGTGGTGGTACTGGTTGTCGTGTTGGTGGTGGGTGGTGGTGGTGGTGGCGGTGGTGGCGGTTATGTTTGTGGTTGTGGTGATGGTGGTTTGTGGTGGTTGTGGTGGTGGTTGGTGGTGGAGGTGGTAATGGTGTGGTGGTTTGTGGTGGTGGTGGTGGTGGGTTGTGGTGGTGGTGGTGGCGGTGGTGGTGGTTGTGTTGGTGGTGGTGTGGTGGTTTGTTGTGGTGGTGGTGGGTTAGGGTTGTGGCTGTGGCTGTGGTTGTGGTGGTGGTTTGGTGGTGGTTTGTGGTGGGTGTGATGGGTTGTGGTGGTGGTGGTTGCGGTGGTGGTGGTTGTGGTGATGGTGATGGTGGTGTGTTTGGTGGTGGTGCTGGCTGTGGTTGTGGTGGCGGTGGTTTGTGGAGATGGTGCTTGAGGTTGTGGTGGTGGCGGTGGTGGTGGTGGGGTGGTGGTTTGTGGTGGTGGTCGAAGGTTGTGCTGCTGGTAGTGGTAGCGGTTGTGGCGTTGTTGGTGGTGGTGGTGGTAAATTCTGGTGTTGGTGGTAATGGTGGTGGGTTGTTGTGGAGGTGGTGGTGGTGAGTTGTGCTTGTGGTGGCTAAGGTGGTGGTGGTGGCTAGGGTGGTGGTGGTGGTGTGGTGGGTTTGTGGTGGTGGTGGTGGTGGTAGTTGAGGTGGTGGTGGTGGCAGTGGTGGTAGCGGTGGTGGTGGCGTTGCGGTTTGTGGTGGTGGTGGTGGGTTGTGGTGTTGGTGGTTGTGGTGGTGCTGCTGGCAGCGGCGCTGCTGGTGGTGGTGTGCAGGGGTTGGTGGGTGGTGGTGGTGGTGGTGGTTGTGGTGGTGGTGGTGCGGTGGTTTGTGGTGCTGGTGGGTTGTGGTGATGGTTGTGGTTGTGGCGGTGTTGGTGATGGTGGTGGTAATGGTGTGTGGGTTTGTGGTGGTAGTGGTTGTGGTGGGTTGTGGATTGTGGTGGTGCTGGTGTTGGTGGTGTGTTTGGTGGTGGAGGTGTTGTGGTTTGTGGTGATGGTGGTGGTTGCGGAGGTGGTGGGTTGTGGTGGTTTGGTGGTGGTGGTTGTGGCGGCGGTGGTGGTGGTGGTGGTGGTTTGTGGTGGTGGTGGTGGTGGTGTGGCCTTTCGCTCTTCCCGCCACCGTGTGTTGGCTTTGGGTCAGAGTTCTAATGGATGATGCCCTTTGAGGTCTCGTCAGAAAGGTTTCGGGGGCGTTTGAGGAGCATGCGTGAAGCCTCGTGGACCTTCCTCAGGGCCTCTCGGTGGCTTCTAGGGGGCGAGGGCTACATCGGACTTGTATGTCCTACCGGTGGAAAGCTGTACAGTTCCCGTGTGAGCTATGTACCGATGCCGCAAAATGTATATATAGCTTCCATGTAAGCGATATGTGCATCCCACACAGGAAGGACATAGGCTTCATTTCGTAGTTCAGCCAGTGCCACTAAAGACGCGACGCATCCATCTGGTATTAAAGTTCCTTTCAAGCGGTAGCGGAGTCGCTGCCTTGTGAAGGCTGCAGTGTTCCAGCACGGAAGTTTGATCTGCATGTTGGAATCTTCGAACCACCACATGCGATGTGCATGCCCTCCGTGCGGGAACATTATAGGATTCGCAGGGGTATTGGTACATCTAAATATCATTTGGTAGTTCGACAGTTCGAACGAAGATTATGTGTTTTCCTTGTACGGTGGAGTGTTGTTTTCCGATAGGTTCAGCTGTGCGCTTTTTAGTTTGGCGAATTTGGCGTGTAACACTTGCAATTATGAAATATTCGTACGTTCCACACGGGCTCGCTCGTGGCTTCGCATTAAACGCTTCTGGATCCCATTCGAAGCAATAAGGCAGTGCATCGCTTCCATCTGGCAAATTTGTTGTGTTCGCATGTTCATGGCATTCGTGTTTGGGAGCGGTCGTATTTGTAGTCGTCGTCGTAGCCGTCGTAAGATTAGCTTTAGCATGCGTAGTCGCAGTAGTAGTAGTAGTAGTAGTAGTCGTAGTCGTAGTCGTAGTCGTAGTCGTAGTCGTAGTCGTAGCCGTAGTCGTAGTCATAGTCGTAGTCGTAGTCGTAGTCGTAGTCGTAGTCGTAGTAGTAGTAGTAGTAGTAGTAGTAGTAGTAGTAGTAGTAGTAGTAGTAGTAGTAGTAGTAGTAGTAGTAGTAGTAGTAGTAGTAGTAGTAGTAGTAGTAGTCGTAGTAGTAGTCGCAGTCGTAGTAGTAGTAGTAGTAGTAGTAGTAGTATTAATAGTAGTAGTAGTAGTAGTAGTAGTAGTAGTCGTAGCAGTAGTAGTAGTAGTGGTAGTGGTAGTCGTAGTCGTAGTCGTAGTCGTAGTAGTAGTAGTAGCAGTAGTAGTAGTAGTCGTCGTCGTCGTAGTAGTAGTAGTAGTAGTAGCAGTAGTAGTAGTAGTAGTAGTAGTAGTAGTAGTAGTAGTAGCAGTAGAAGTAGAAGTAGAAGTAGAAGTAGTAGTAGTAAAGTAGTAGTAGTAGTAGTAGTAGTCGTTAGTAGTAGTAGTAGTAGTAGTAGTAGTTAGTAGTAGTAGTAGTAGTAGTAGTAGTAGTAGTAGTAGTAGTAGTAGTAGTAGTAGTAGTAGTAGTAGTAGTCAGTAGTAGTAGTAGTAGCAGTAGTAGTATAGCAGTAGTAGTAGTAGTAGTAGTGGTAGTGGTAGTAGTCGTAGTCGTAGTCGTAGTCGTAGTAGTAGTAGTAGTAGTAGTAGTTGTTGTCGTCGTCGTTGTCGTCGTCGTAGTAGTAGCAGTAGTACTAGTAGTAGTAGTAGTAGTAGTAGTAGTAGTAGTAGTAGTAGGAGTAGTAGTAGTAGTGGCAGTAGCAGAAGTAGAAGTATAAGTAGAAGTAGTAGTAGTAGCAGTAGAAGAGTAGTAGTAGTAGTAGTAGTAGTAGCAGTAGTAGTAGTAGTAGTAGTAGTAGTAGTAGGAGTAGTAGTAGGAGTAGTAGTCGCAGTAGTAGCCGTATAAGTAGTAGTAGTAGTAGTAGTAGTAGTAGTAGTAGTAGTAGTAGTAGCATCAGTAGTAGTAGTAGCAGCAGCAGCAGTAGTAGTAGTAGTAGTAGTAGTAGAGTAGTAGTAGTAGTAGTAGTAGTAGTAGTAGTAGTAGTAGTAGTAGTAGTAGTAGTAGTAGTAGTAGTAGAGGGGGTTCAACAAATAGGACGGCATGCCCGTGCTCAGTCTCGCGGGCCTATTCTGAAATCATATGTTTAAACTCTGTGTTTTGTTTCATGCCCTGCCGTCGTCGCGCGAGTGATACTCGAAAACCAAGTTTTAAACATGG
>CAUYUJ010002725.1:114529-199529 GCA_963575745.1 Prorocentrum cordatum
CCCCCCCCCGGATCGGCCCGGCTGGGGAGCAGTGGCGCGTGAAGGTAAGGTCGACCGAGCATTTTCTTGGGGTGGAGGGCAAAGGGTGAACTCCGAAATGTCGTTTCGATTGATCTTCGAGGTTCGAATGTGCAAAAGGTGAATCACAAGACGGATTGATTTTCGAGGTGCAAAAACCCATATGGATTTCACCCTGAGCCCTCCACCCTAAGAAAATGCTCAGGTCGAGAGCGACAGCCGTGATTCGAACGAAACGCGGATTTCTTGGATCTGCGCGGGTTTCCCTTGGCGGCGCGCCCGGCGGGGGGAAGTCAGAGGGGGTAGGCCTTTTCAGAAGGCAGTTGGGGCTTCTCAGACGCCCTCGCGCCTTCTGAGAGGTTCTTTCTGTCTTCGGAGGGGGCTCAGGGGACTACTCGGAAGGCGCGGGGGGTTCTGAGAAACCCCGCCGCCTCCTGAGGAGGCCCGTCCCCTCTGAATCCCCCCCCCCCTCTTGGGCGCGCCGCCGATCTCCTCCTCTCGGGCGTTGCGTGATGAGGTAGCGTTGAAGGGGGAAGGACAAGAGAGAGGTGTACCTCTTGTGCCTTGAAGGGGCCCCCAGGGGGGGGACACCCTGGGGCCCACAAGGGGCACGGAAGGTGTCCGCTCCGCTCCCCTCCGTGTACCGCACCTTTTGAAGCATCGCCGCCCTATCCTCAATCGTTCCGCAAAGGGGCCCCATAGGAAAGGTATACGTTCCCCTCCCTATTTTATCGCCCCCCATTACGGTTGAGGCGTTTGTTGAGGAATGTGCCCAGGAGGCTTCAGACCCTGGAGGATTCATTATCTGATGAGGGCGGCGGTGATATCCGTGGCCAAGCCTCAGTGGGTGTTACACCGGTCTCCTGTCCCTGGATTCCTTATCTGCGGGTTCCCTATCCAATGCTCTCACAGTAAGCAAAGCCGATCCTCAATCGATCCATGCCGTCGTGGTGCTGGCCGTGGCGTCGGGCTCCCAGGCCCTCGCCCTCGGCGGACATCTTGGAGTCTTGTTGGGGCGTCTTGTGGGCGCCTCTTTGGGGCGCTCTTAGGCCGTCTTGGGGCCCTCTTGGAGGCCCCTTTGGCTGTTTTAGGGTGGTTCTGGGAGCCTCTTGGAACGTCCAGAATCTTTCAAACACGTAAGGGCAATCAGTGACTTCGGCCTCTTGGGGCTGCATGGAGGGCCTCCTGGAGGTCTCTTGGGGCGTCTCGGAGGCCTCGTGGGGCCGCCGTGGGGCCCTCCGTGGCGTCCTGCGCCGATCTCTCTGGGCGTCTCGGGGCCCCCGTGGGCCGCCTTGGAGGCCTCGCGGGGGCGGCGGGGGAGGCCCTCGGGGCGCGGGGGCGGGCCACGCGCAGCGGGGGGGGGGCGGGCGAGAGGGGGAGGGGGGGAAGGCTCCGTGGAAGGAGGCCGCTTTCAAGGGGCCTGTCCCTCTACAGGAGGAAAATTCCCAAATAGTCCAAACATCTGATGGGGACGATTTTTGTTGACTAGGTTTGGCTGGTTTGGAGCATCTCTCGACTATGTTTTATTGTTTGTCGTCCAGAATCCCGCTGTAGGAGGACGTGCCCGATCTAAAGCTACTTCTAAGAAGGCGCGGGCCTTGAGCTACAGATGTAAGGCCGGGTGCTCCTTGGAAGGTATGGGGCCTTGTCAGAAGGGCCTGGAGAAGGAGGCTTCTCGTAGAAGGGTATGGGGCCTTGGTAGGAAGGGTATAGGGCCTTGGTAGGAAGGCTTCTCGTAGAAGCCGGGAGCGCTTCTCAGAAGGTCCCTGTATTCTCAGAAGCTCCCCAGTCTTCTACGAAGGTCGTCCCCCTTCGCGCTACCCCCATTTGTGCGCGCCGCCAAGTCTGCTTGTCTCCTTCCCCTCCTGTCGAGGAGAAGGACGGCCAGTTCGTGGCCCAGTTCAAGTTCACCCTGCTCCTGCTGCCAGGCGGCACGAAGAAGATCACGGGGCTGGCCCTGGGGGAGAAGAATGTGGCCTCTCAGCTTTCGGTCCAAGACGAGGATCTGAAGAAGCTGCTGGCGTCATCCGCGAACCCCAAGAAGCAGAAGAAGAAGAAGGCGGCCGGCGGCAAGGCCCCTGGCCGCCCGGCCAGCTCCGACCCCGGCAGCCATCGCTATAGTGCGCGCCCACATCCGCCGCCCTGGAGGCGTGCCCCGAGACCTCTCGAGCAGCGGCGGACGTCACGCAGCACCCCGCAGAGTGGCAAGTAAGAGCGATGGGGGCGGGGTCGCGGGTGGGTCTCGGGGTGGGCCCCCAGACATGCGACGTGCTGATTTTTTCAAGACGGCGTCCCCAGAAGTCCAGTCGCCTTCCCCGGGGCCGGTTTTTCATCCTGAGTCCCTTTTTGGCTGGCCCAAGGCCCAGCGAGGGCCCCCCGAGGCCGAAATTGGCCAAAAACCTCCCGTCCTGATTTTTTGTTACGACGCGATCATGTCTGGGTCGCGGGTGGGTCGCGGGGTGTGGCCACGTCTGCCCCGCCGGAGTGGACGGGCAGACAGCCACGGCCGTCGCTCCCCGAGGGGCCCCGGGGACCTCGGCCCCGCGGCAGCGGATGTGCGGGCATGCTCCGGCGGCGCACGGCAGGGGGAGGACGCAGAGTGGGGAGGAGGAGGAGGAGGAGGAGGAGGAGGAGGAGGAGGAGGAGGAGGAGGAGGAGGAGGAGGAGGAGGAGGAGGGGAAGGGCCAGGAACAGCAGCGTTTACGCTCGGGTTCGAGATCGAGCTCGGCAGGGATGGACGCAGTTTCCGCAAGACTGTTCGGTATCCCAAACCCGCTTTCTCCCTCGGTGTAGCATGTCGCCTCGGCCCCGACAACGAGAGCTCGAGGGTCGCGGTAACAAACAGTTGCTCGTTATCCCTTTCCACCTCGTGCTGTCCAGAGTTGGGATTGTTGATCTGATGAATGAGAGTTGGGACCGGTGCAACGACCGGAGCATTTTTCAGAACAGCCTTGCATTCGAGGTGCAGTGGAAGAGCTCGCGACCGAACATGGCTCAGTCGATCGGGCAGCGACAACAGCTGTGTACCAGACAGGCCGCTCACGGGCCCCCAAGGCGACGCCTGCAGCCCAAATGTGCACTCTAACACAAGAGATCCCGGCAAAATCGAGCACTGCTTCCGTGGAAGCAGGCTGCAGGCGCCCGTGGCAGTTGTTCTGTCGCGTGCCACGCTCTCGGCCACACGCATACTGTAGGCGACCGCCAAGCTCGGAACAACTAGCAGCAGAGTGGGACGCAGCCACGGGCTCCTCCTCCTCCTCCCCTTCCTCCTCCTCCTCCTCCTCCTCCTCCTCCTCCTCCTCCTTCCTCCTCCTCCTCCTCCTCCCTCCTCCTCCCTCCTCCTCTCCCCTCTCCCTCCTCATCCCTCCTCCTCCCTCCTCCTCCCTCCTCCCTCCCGCCTCCTCCTCCTCCTCCTCCTCCTCCTCCTCCTCCTCCCGCTCCTCCTCCTCCTCCTCCGCCTCCTCCTCATGCAGCAACAGCAGCGGCTCAGGCGTGAGTTTTAAGCCGAGTTTGACAAGAAATGTGTTCAGGAGGAGCGGCCAGATCCGGGGGTGGTTGGCGGAGACAGTGGGGGCGGTCGGGGCAAGGTAGGGGTGTCGGTGGATTGGGGGAGAGTAGGATTCAATCCCGTGCTGTTTTCTCATTCTCTTGTGTTGGAGTTGATTTGGCATAGTGGTGCTCGGTTGAGTCGTTGATGTGCTCCTGGGGAATCTCTCCACCGTGCGCAACCTTCTGCTTGTTCCGTGCAGCACGGCGCACAGCACGCTCCAGGGACTGCGGCCTCCTCCACCCGGTCGTGTAGCTAGGCTCGGACGCCTGTATGCGCACTTGTGGTCGCTCGCTCGCGTCCCTCCCGGTCCCGAGGACGAGGAGAAGGCGGACGCCTGACCAGCGGGCGCGGGGGCGGGCGCGCCGACTCTTTAAAAGCCAGGCGTCGGCACACTTACTGTGCCACCCCCTCGGGCATCGCTTCAGTGGGGCCGAGAGTCAGAGGGCTCCTTTCTCTGCAGGGCCACCAAAAAAGGGACGTGAAGGTGGTTCAACGCCTTGCCGATTAAGCCGACGAAGATGTGCAAAGTCCAACCTTTCGTTCATGTCCAAAGTTTTGGCTTGACGCCCCTTGTGGCACACCCTTTGCAACCTGACCGAACAGGTTGATTGCGCCCCTTGACGTCCGTTTGGGGTGTTCTGCAGATTTGGGGTGTTCTGCAGACCTGACCCCCGAGCCCTACTCAAGGCGTCGCATTTCAATTCTTGCTGTGAGCTGCTGCGCGGGCATCGCCTGCGGCGCGCCAAGGAGAGGGCAGGGCAACCGTTTCCGGAGCTGTGTGGCCCTCGGACCCCCCCTCCCCCCTCGTCGCCTCCTGAGATCCGACGCTGCGAGACAGCGGAAACATCGTAGAGAATCTTGACCGGACGGAACCCTGGACCCTATCTTTCTGCTCGGGCGGGTGGTAATGGGGGGTGACCTAAAGTGGGGGGTGAAGACAAGGGCCCCAAAGGGGCACTCTGGGGCCCCTTGAAGGCCCCTGCTGGCTCCAAAAGGGGCCCCAAAGTGCCCCTTTGGGGCCCTTGTCTTCAATGCAGCTGCAGCTGTTTCTCGCGTCACCCCAACATACTTCTACTATGTGTGCGTCGCCCCCCCATGGGCGACGCGCGCACCGAGAAATTTTATAGTATATGCATCATGGCGGGCGCTTTCTGGCCGTACCGCTCGGGAAACGATATACAACAAGATGGATATATTGGTTATATTTTCGTGTCGGACCCGCACCTCCAAGGAGGACATATAGTATTAGTATGTTTCTGTGCGTCCCAGTTTCCGTGGGGACGTACAAGGGTCTTGCTCCGTCTCGGTGGGCTTGCCTCTCGCTCTGCTAGCTGCCCGCCGCCTTCGTCCAGTGATGCGCGGGCCCGTGCTGACAGGAGACGCTCATCACACTCGCCAGACCAGATCTCCCCCGTTCAGCCACGCGCATAGTGGGATGGGGGGAGGGGGGGGCTTCTTAGAAGCACCCCTGCTTCTTACAAGGCGCCGGCCTTGTCCATAGATGTAAGGCCAGCGCCTTCTAAGAAACAGCCTCCTTCTAAGAGGCCCCCCCCCCCTCCCTGCACCCCCTTGTTCGGGTTGACCCAAAAGGGGGTCCAGTGTCAAGGGGGTGGTGCAATAGATTTGGTGCAATAGACTTGTGGGGTTGCAATACATTCGGGGCGTGCAATACATTCCGTGGCGCAAGCGTATTGCTGGATTTTCGCGTGCAATACATGTTTTGCCATACAATGCAGTACAGTTCTCCGGCGCAATACATTTGCAATCCAATTGCCCCAAATCTATTGCGCCACCCCCTTTCAGCTGCACCCCCTTTTGGGTCACCCCGACTTGTGCGCACCGCCAGCACGTGGCCCCCTGACCTGGATGTTTGAGACGGTCTCGAATGTGTTATGATAAAACGTGTGGTTCTTGCTTCAAGAAGATGTCACACTGCCGCACGGTTTGATGCAGGCATGCATGCATGTATGTTTGTTGCGCCATCCGTAGCCGCCGAGGTTCGAATCTAAAAGTCATCAGACATGTTTTCGAGCCAGGCAAAAGAACTCAATTGCGCAGTCACAGCTTGAGAGTTCTTTGGTTTCATCGTGCCTCGTCGAGAGCCTCCTGCGAACGCCAGATTCGTCCCGATCGCCCGCCTCTGGCCCGACATCTACGCTAAAGGGCCCCGACATCAGGCGTCCCGAACACAACAGGGTGCGGCCTACGTGCCCCGGGTTCGGGATTTGCGGGCCCGTCTTGGGCCCTCGGTCGGAGGAGGGACCGGGCTCGTGTTCGCCTCTTGGGGCCTCCTGGGAGGCCCTCGTCACGACGGCTGGATTCGCTTCGATTCTCTGGTCAGAACGCACCGCGGGAGAGGTCGGGGAGTAGCGGTATCGGTACCTTCGGTCTCCACGAGCGGGGGGCAAGCAGCAGCAGCCCAGGGCGCGAAGGCCGCGCGACTAGTGGATTTTCACGAGTCCTGGAGCCCTGCGCGCCGGGCCAAACTCGACGAGGGGGGTTTGGGCTCGTCCGTGGATCGTGGAGGCGAAGGCGTGCCGCGGGGAGGGCAGCGACAGCCACGCACACGACCGCTGGGGGGCGCGGTGCGGCGGAGCGGGGCACGAGCAGACATGCAGTCTGCTGTTAACCCCTCCTCGAGTGGGGCCTCTCCCTCTTCCCCCTTTTGCTCCCTCTCCTCCGCACAGCTCGCAACTTTGTGAATGACCCCCCCTGTAGTTTTCTTTGGGTCCCTGGCGGCAGGAAGCATGCTTCAGCGCGCTTGGAACTGCCAACTGATACAGTTGGCTTGGCTTGAAGCACATATAGAGCATACTGTTTCACAAAGTACAATTGCGGAACTTATGTGTGCAAGTTGATGTGTGATTTGTAAGAATTGTATAAAAAATAAACGTAAGTTATTTAAGTTCCATAAGTTCGGGGCCGCGTGTTTCTTGCTTTCCAGGGCGCGCATGTTTTGTTTGGAGTGGTGCAGGTTGAAGAGATGTCGCGCACCCCGTGTACATTGCAAGCTATACAGAAGCACCGTGCGCCATGAGGGTATATCGGTTCGCGGGCCACGAGACATTTCTAAATCGTCGCACGTTCATCAGCACCTGCACAATTTGAACAACTATTCAGCACACGTTGTCCCCGACATTCTGGCTCAGACGTGCAAGTGCGTCCTCGTTTCAATACACCACGCGCATGTTCTCTTCGATATAAGAGCCAGCGCTGGTGCACGAACTGATTCCTGAATGGGGTCGGTGGCCCCACCAGTGGGGGCCACAGTTCGTCGGCACGCCCGAGTTGCAGTCTGAGGGGTGCGAGCCTAACAATCAGGTCCGGACGTTGCCCATGCGCACTGACGTGCGGCAGTGTGCGGGCATCAAGATAGTGCAGTCTTCAAGCACGCGGGAATCAACATCAGCCAGCACCTATGGCGAGACCCATGCAGTTCGGCAAGATGCAGATGAAGAGCACCAACAGCATCCGCCACACGATCATCCAGTTCGGCAAGATGCAGACCTAGAGCACCGCCAGTATCCGCCAGAGGATCATGGACATCGAAAATTCACCACCACACCACCATCGAAAACATCGTGGTCGGCACCAAGATCACCACCGAAGAGCACCATGGACAGGCCACCGACAAGCCGAATGCCGCAGGGCGCCCAAACATGTGCAGGCAGGGCATTGGCATCAAGAGGGATCGGCCTGGCAACCAGCGCGGCCCCCGCTTTGGTGGCCGTGGAGGCGCCAACAACCTTAACGCACAGTGGCGCACGACGAAGGCCAGGGCCGAGAAAGCAGGCCTCTTGGAGGAATTCATGAAGAGCACCCCCAAACCTGCACGTAGGCTCAGCAGCGACTAGCGCGGCGAGAAAAAAAACAAACGCGGCATCGTCAACATCACCATCATCAGTATGCTTGGGCGTCGGGTTCTAACCATTCCAGGTTTCCTCGTCCAACAATGTCCATCCACCGTTCGCCCACATGGGGCATGTTCGTAACACTATGGCGGCACTTTGCTGGGGCAACGAGTTCGAGTTTTCGACTGGGATAGGCTCACTTACATCCTCATCCTGCCTAGTCGTACCCTGGTGTTGGTGATTCGTTTCGCCCCGCGCCCTCCTCCTCCTCTTCCTCGCCGCCGCCATTCGCATCCTTCTTCTACTCCTCACGTCGTTCGCCTCTTCGTCGTGATTGCCCTCGCCATGCGACTGATGTCTCACGCCCTTCTGCGAGCCATCCCCCCCCCCCCCCCGTCGTATTCCTACCCCGTGGTCCTCCATCGCATCCTACGTCCATGCCTGCATCATCCTCATCATACTCATCGCCATCCCCTTTCTGACCATCCGCTCCCGCCAATTTTTTCGCCATGCCAGAATGCTACTCTCCAGTGTCGCCGTCGTCTTCCCCATGTCTAGCTTACTCGCCTTCGCTACATCGCATCGCCACCCTTTTCGTTGCGCAGCGCCCCGCAGGTGCGGGTCAGAGCGAGGGGCGGTGGAATCGTCGGCAGTCTGCGAGGCGCTGGAGGAGCCCAGCGCAGGCGCCAACGTTTCGCATATTATACAGCGAGCCCGCCGCGGGCGCCGAATTTTCTTCAGACCAATGTGGATCGGTCGCGCGCGGGTCGCGGGCGGGTCGCGGAGCGGGTCGCGGGCGGGTCGCAAGTGGGTCGCCGGCGGGTCGCGGGTGGGTCGCGGGTGGGTCGCCGATGGGTGGGTCGCGGGGCGGGTCGCGGGGCGGGTCGCGGGTGGGTCGCGGGCGGGTCGCGGGCTGGGTCGCGGGCGGGTCGCGGGTTGGGTCGCGGGCGGGTCGCGGGGTGGATTGCGGGGCGGGGCGCGGGGCGGGTCGCCGGCAGGTCGGGGGCGGGTCGCGGGCGGGTCGCGGGGGGGGGGGGGGGCGGGGCGGCAACTAGCGACGGCGCCAACAAAAAAACAACGCGACAATCATAGTCCTCACCGCGGGCTCTCGCTCCAGCCACTCGCCCAAGGATGATGAATGACCGTTCGGCCCCCTCGTTCTGATATGAGTTGCGCCGCTTGCCTTGGCATTGCGCCCCCCTTTTCCGCCCCGTCTCCGTCGGGGGGAAGCGACAGCTGTCATGCTGCATCTGGGTCGGAGTTCTGTAGGTAACCAGACCCTGGCGGGGCCTGGTCGGCGGGTGGGCTTATCGGGGCCCAGTCGAGGCCCGCCCTCCTCCGCCAATTCTCGCGCGCGCCCCGCCTCGCCCTCGCGCGCAACTTCCCGCCCCCACCAGCGCTCGCGCTGACGTTGCTAACGGGGGCTGCTAACGTTGCTAACGCCACCACCGCTCGACGCTTTCGCGTTAGCGGTGATCCGTGCTAACGGTTAGCAGCATTAGCTGCGCCATGTGCGGGCGTTAGCATGCTGTTGCTAACGCTGACGCGAACGTTGCTCACGTCTGTGCAAACGAGCTCTCCCCTCCTTCGCCCTCCGTCTTCCAGTTTCCAACCCCCCTCCCACGCGGCTCGCGCTCGAGGTCCAAGCTGACGCTGAGCAGCGCTACTGCGTCAAACTCGCCAATCAACCATGGCGGAGGTAGACCCCTGTCAACTCGCCGGCGCCGACTGCGCCGTCTGCCAAGATCCTCTCGACAATGGCTCTGGCGAGGCGTTCCGCGCGATGATGTGCACCCACGGGTTCCACGTCTCCTGCGCGAACCAACTCCGCCACTCGCGCGGCGTTGAGCTGGCGGGCGCGGCGGGCCCCGCGCGCCGGGGGGCCGGGCCGGCGCTCGCTCGGAGGGGGGCCGACCGGCCAGCTCAGCGTCGACCCCCCATCGGCGAGGGCGAAGGTGACGACGGCGAGAACGCCGTCGAAGTCGATGGGGTCGGCGCCACCTGTTCAGGCAGAGCCGGCGACGCCGCCGAGTCGTCGAGTCATGGCGGGCCCCATCATGAGGAGCCTCGCCGCGGGCGCAGCGGCCTCGAAGGGCAATGGGGAAAAAATGCAGGGGGCAGGGCGAGAGGTCGAAAGGCAACGAAAAGGGCAAGCCGAAGAGCAAGGCTAAGAGCAAGACGAAGGCGAAGGCGCTCGCAGAAGCGCCGCAGCAGCAGGATGAGTCCGGAGACGAGGCGGCCGCGGCGCCCGCGGCGCCAGATCTTGAGCAACTACCTCCGCCGCCTCCTGCGCCCGTTCAGTCGCGACCGCAGATGTCGAACGTCCCGAAGTTCTGCCAGGAGCGCCGCCTCTACTGCGTGGGCTGTGGCCACGCGGCGGAGCGGCAAGATGGCATCCGCCCCGGGAACGAGTCCAAAGGCCCTCATCAATGCAGCCGATGCAACAGCCACATGTCGTAGCTGGGCAAAAGCGTTCGGCAAGGGCCTGACGGATAGGATGGAGTACATGAGCGCGGACGCGAGGATGGCGCTCGTGAGTGGCGCACGGGGCGCCACCAGCGGTAAGGGGATCTGCGCTCGCCTCAAGGAGTTGATCAGGTCCTCCTGCGCCGATGGGGGGGGGGGCCTCGGCGCGCGGGCGACGAAGGGTGCGCGGGCGACGAGAGGGTTCGACGCGCAGAGGGTCCAGCAGAACAGCAAGCAGAAGGATATTCGAGAAGGTAACGTCCTGGGGATCTCCTACAGGGCGCCCGTCTACAGATCGGGGGCCCGTGACCATAAGGGCAGGGCAGGAGATAGTATTGGAGAAATTGTGCGCGACAGTGAGAAGCTCAGAAAGCTCGAGAATACCGCTGGCCAGGCTAGCAGCTCTACGGGGCCGAACGTCGGCAAGAAGGGCGACGGCGCCAGCGACGGCTCGGACAGCGCCAGTGGCGCTGTCGCAGTTGCTTGCATGCCAGCAAGAAGAAGCGCAAGTCCAACAACATCCAGAAGAAGGCCACCAAAGAAAATAAGACATCGGCGAGGGGAGCAAATATGGGCAAGGAAGGAGCCAAGAAGGAGAAGGAGAAGGCCAGAGAGGCAGATAGGAAGCACAAGCAGCAGCTCAAGGTGGTCGACGCCCTCTACGACAAGATCAAGGACCTCAAGCGAGACGCCGAGATGTTGACTGGGAATTCCAACTGCGATGGCTTGAACCAGCGCGTGCGCGACAACGCGGAGACCAACGAGGGCAGGCTGAAGGGTGTCCTCTAGGAATTTGGCAACGTGGAGAGCGGGGGCGCGGATGCGATCATCCTCCACGTGAACGACCTCAGCGGCGCGAAGGTTCCCCCCTTCTGTTCCACTTCCCTCGCCCCCAGGATGATCCTCATAATCGCCCCTTTCGCTCCTCTCCCAACCCCCCCCGCCGCCCCCCCCTCCGCCTCCTCGCCCCCTGCCTCCTCGCCCTCATTCTCATCCTCCTTCGTCTTGGTGGGGGGGAGGAGGGCGACGGCGCTCGCGGACTCGGGCGAATCTACTCGCCCGAGTCCGCGACGCCATGGGTCTCGGCGGGAGCTCAGCAGGGACATCGAGCGCAAGCGCGACTCAGCGGAGCAGTCGCCGGCGATCGGCACGCGCTTCCGCGCGTTGCGCGCGGGGCATGCGGCGGCTGACGCGGCAATAGTGCATGCCATTGTTTTTTTTTTCCTTGGGTGAGTCAGCGAGTTGCGCGTTGATGACGCGCGGCGGCCCCCCTCACCCGGCCGCGATCAGACGCCGCAGACCTGGGGGCCAGGGAACATCCAGAGGAGGGGGAGGAGGAAGAGGAGGAGGGGGATACTGACAGATAAAGTATGAGCAGCACGCAAGATTTGTTTAGATGAACGCAGAGGGGCATGCGCGGCGCCCCGCAGATGTGGCTAAGAGCGAAGGGCGGTGGGAACGACGGCAGTCTGCGGGGCTCTGGAGAAGCCCGCCGCACGTGCCCAAGTTTCACACATTCTACAACGGGTAACGAGCCCGCCGCGCGCGCCGAATTTTTCAAACCAAGGTGGATCGGTCGCGGGTGGGTCGCGGGTGGGTCGCGGGGTCGGTCGCAGGTGGGTCGCGGGTGGGTCGCGGGTGGGTCGCAGGTGGGTCGCGAGTGGGTCGCGGGAGGGTCAGAGGGCCAAAAACATTCAACCCCAGCTGCGAGTGCAACCTGGGGCGCGGGTTTTTTCTTTGCCACGAGACCATCACCCCGGGTTGCACTCACAGCGGTTTTAGAGAACCTTCATGCGTGATTGCACGTATTTCGTTCGTTGTTTTTCGACGTAGGAAGGAACCTTCACCCTCAGTTGCACGTATAATTTTTCAGGGGTTCACCCGGGGGTGCACATCTAGGTCTCCCCAGGAACCTTCATCCCAGGTTGCGCGCGCATCTGGGTTTGCACGTTTTTCGCTTCCCGAGTGGGCCGCGGGCGGGTCGCGGGCGGGTTGCGGGCGGGTCGCGGGACGGTGGGCCGCGGGGTGGTTCGCTGGTGAGTCGGGGTGGGTCGAGGGGCGGGTCGGGGGTTGGTCGCGGGTGGGTCGCGGGGGCTGCGACGACAACCAACGACGTCAACAACGGCAGCAACACCAACGCCAACAACAACAATAACGCAACAAGCATAATCCCCACCACGGTTTCCAACTTCAGCCGCGCACCCAATGGCGCTGAATGGCCGCTCGGCTTCGTCATTCTGACGATGAGAATGCAAGGCGATGTCGGGATTGGCAGTTTACGGCGGTGGCAATATCACAACCATCATTGCACCATCGCGACCCCACCATGGCGGCTTTTCTGCCGGCGGTTCATGCATGCCCCATTTGGGGGAGAGCCCAAACGTTTGAGGTGGCAATCGGCTCTTCGCGCTGGCGGCGCTACCGCGCGGGGCGCGCGTTCGCTCATATATCAGATTTCTGGGGAGGCAGTCGGTATGTCGACGTTGCGCGCAGCCAACCAGATACCACTCGAAAAAGATCAGTCGGGACGGGCACTTCACGCGAAAGATGGGGGGCCCTTCAGGTCGAAGAAAAATCGCCACGCGCTAGCAGATCAAGGAATAGTTGCAGCGCCCCCTGGTATGCTGGAATGTTTCGCGAAGGCCTGCGTCGGCACCCATGCGCGCCATATTTTCGGCGGCAAATTATTCCAGGCATGGGCGAGCGCACTCCAGGACAAAGAGAGACCCGCGCACAAACCTACGGAGTCAGATGGTTGTATCTATATCGTTTCTACATGCGGGGGCATGCTGGACAACGCTTGTAACGCTGAGGTCCACCATGATCCACAAGACTCCCGGGGGGTGGTCGCCCCTGGCCAAGGCGCTGTAGAACGACATTGTGAATTGGCCATTTCCTTTCTGTAATGCAGGCTCCCCTCTGCGAGTTCACAAGCAGACTGCGTTGATTTTCGCTGGGGTCGGGGCGCTGCCCGCAGATTTCGAAGGACATCGCGCGACGTTGGATTGGACGGGGGCGAGCTCGCACAAGCCACGCCGCATGCGTTCGAACTGTTGGAAGAAAGGTCGCCGTTAATTGACGGAGCATTCGATATTTGTCGCGCTGGCGTTGGGGACTTTGGCCAGCTGGAACCCGCCGCGATGATCGAGGCAATGTCATTGGTCCTTCAAGCCAAGCGCGACTGTGATACCGGGCCGATGGGAATTGGTGAATTCAACGACTCAGAGTTGGAACAAGGCATGGGTTTTTCATCCGGATGGGCATGGGCCCCCAGCTGATCCTGAGCTGTCCCAGGCGTGGTATTGCCTGCATCTATCGTTCAGACTGGTTCCGCGACTTCCTACAGCGCGGCGCGTTCGCGAGAGAATGCGCTGCGTGCGTTTGGGCGTGCGAGGACTAGGCAGACATGGGATTCTCCATGTGGGTTGATCTAGTGAAGTCCGATTGGAGGTTCCCTCGCAGCCGAGGAGCGAACGCTCTGCAGTTGCACGAAGCATTTTCGTCGGACCACGGCGAAGAACAATCAGCGGTAAACTTCTCAACCTCAGACTACACGTCGTCATGCATGATGATGAGACATCGCGCGGAGTGCGAGCTGATTTCGGATTCGAACTTGGAAAAAAACATCGAATTATTTGCATCGGTCTGTCCAGTTTTAGATTTGTCGCCGGGGGGCCAATCGAGCTCCAAGGACGGGGCTCGCGAACGTCACTCTGGAGATCAGGCAGGCATTAGAAGGGTTCTTCATCGAGCACAAGGAAGCATATGGAGACGGGCATCGGCCTCCCAAGCCCCGCAAGATGCTTTGCATACTTGAGTAGATTGATTGATCGAGACAGGTGCGTTCTGGATGTGTTTGCAGTGGAGAGGCCCAACTTGAGAGCGAAAGGAACCGCAGGGCCAATTGATAATGCCGAGCGGTTCGAATATTCAGTGATGCGCCGAGCAACGCTAGAACCAGGCGGCCGCCGAAATTGTTGGACCCAGAGACGGCTTGATTGGAGGCGCGAAGCCTTTCTGACATGCTTTCCCGACGTTGCATTGGCGCGCCAAGTGTGTTTCGCAGGCAAGCAGTTCCACGTTGATGACGGGGTAATCTTCGAAGATTCCGCAGGCTTGGTCATCGCGCGCGCACGGGGGCATAATACTTTATTTCTAGGTGTCCGCAAGATGCTTCCGACAGGCGAGAGCCCGTTCGTCTGTCTGGTACGTTGACGGGGGGCGGCCAGCAGCAGTCAGTTTTCTGAATGCGTTTGCTGCCAATACGTGGTACACGGTGGATGGTGCCGTAATTCAGAATGTAGTGTTCATGCGGTAGAATCAAGTGCGTCACACATTCCCTTGTTTTTGCGTTGCAGTTGTAGTTCAATGCTATCATCATGCCACTTGCGCCCAGCGCGATGTAAGTCACACCACATACGAGACAACAAGTTCACTTGCTATATTATCAGTTGATTTCGCCTACATATAGTAAGCTTCAAGATTGCTGAAGTGAGTTGATTGTCCTCCTCCTGTCTCATCTGCAACCGAATGTATCATAACCGCACGGCGCCATTCCATGGTCACATCGCTGCCGTTTTGCTCCCCGTCTTCTAGTTCCAACGGGGGACTAAACTGAATGGTTTGGCCGCGTCTTCGCCAGGGCTGCGGGCGCCGCCTGCGGCCTCGTCGGCGCGCGGAGTCGCGGCCGCGTTTGTTTATCACCGTCTAGCAGCACCAGCGCCTGCGCCTGGAAATGGCGGGAGGAAAGCAGCATTTTTGGCGCGCAGGTGCGCCCGTGCTTCTGCGGTGCCGACGCTGGTCTCGCGCTGGAGAGTCGATATGTGAGTGCGTTGGCCATATCCAACCTCCGTGCCCGCCAGTGTGCCGCTGTTGTAAGACGCGGCCAGGCGACCCAGAGAAGCGTCAAATGATGGTTTCGCTAGGCGCATTCCTACAGCTGGGCCGCTGAAGAAGGAACCTTTTCCGTTGGGGAGGGGCTCGGTTTTCCTCATGTGTTCGACACCATATCTCAGATTTCCCTTCGGCTTGTCCTTTCGATGGGAGATCGAAGTTTACCTCGTGGAAGGAAGGGCCGCGTGTTTTTTTTGTAGATATATAATACTAATAATATAAAAAAGGCCCCTCGTGGCCGCGTCTTGATTGTAGTTGCGCGTATGAGGTCTCCACGAGCAAGCGTCTACCAGCACGATGTTTGCAGCTTCCCTGCGGCCCTGCAGGCAGTGGGGCACCTGGGGGCCAACGACAGAGTCTCGAACGGATGCGCGAACCAGTTGTGCGCTCAAGTCGCCAAGCACATGCTTGGGTCCGTGGGCGGACCTGGACTCAACGAATCTCAGCAAGAGCACGGAGGTCGTCCGAAGCGTGCCATTGTCCGAGAGGTTTGCTACAGCGGGGTGCGTGGGCGGAGAAGATGACGGCTTTCCCACCCAGCACTCGTAACTACATGGGCGCCATTTTGGATGTAGCCTGGCATAACCCACGACCCATCTTTAGACCCACGGGGAAAGCCTCGGATAAGCAATGGCGCCTTCGGTCTGACCAGCGCGCGATTGCAGGCCAGACTCGCCGACGACGTTGCGCGCGAAAGAGAGGCGGCACGCATCAGAGCGTCGGTCGCAAGGGGCGGGGCTCGATGTCTAGAATTTAGAAGAGCTGAAACAGATTGGAGATTGGCGCAGGACCGTAAACTGCGCCGGGGGACGCGCCTGGCGCAGGGTCGTCTCCGAAGCAGCGCCGAGGAATATGTCGACAGCGATAGCTTGGCCGACGCGCTGGCAAAACATTTGGAAACTGCCCAGCAGGTTTTCCGGCCAACCGCAGCGTTGCCGGACGCATCTGCGCTGGGCGAGGAGGTGCTGGCGAATCCATTTGCCACCGCAGAGGGCGAAGCCTTTCGGGCTGCAAAGAGATGGGAAAACGTTCGCTCTGGTGGCCTCGACGATCTGGTGGCCGGCGCTGCGGATGGAGAGCCTGAGATCGCTCGGGCCACGATTCTGCAATGTGGCGTGGACGCAAGGTCGCGTCACTGACGCCTGGCACAAGGCGCGCGCCCGCATGATTCACAAAAAGGGCGACGTGGCAGCGCGCGTGGTCTACAGGCCGATGCGCTTCTTGCCCCATTGGGAACCTGGATTTCGCGATGATTCTGTTGCAGAGGCTGGAGGGTGCTTGGGCCGAAGACTGCGTCTGGCCAACTCAGGTCGGCTTTCACTCCAGAAGAGGCACCGCTGATGCGATCTCCGTGGACAGACGACTCACAGAGGACGCTAGACCAGCCAAGAAAGGCAGCGCGATGTTTTGGCTTTCGAGTGGGTGAAAGAATTTGGTTCGGTTGCGCGAGACGCCTTGGCAACCTCGCTCAAGAGGAATGGGTGCCCAGACAGACTCACCGATATAGCCCAGTGAGTTTACATTGCCAGGACATTTGCGGTAACCGATTTCGGCGCATCGCCCGCTGGACGGACCAGTGTGTCGGCATTTGCCAAGCGTGCCCCTTCACCATCGTCATGGCGACTCTGATGGCAGACGCGCGCAAGAGCTCAGGCGTCGGCTATCAGGTCTACCCGACACGCGTTTTGTGTCGGTTTTGTGGGTCTACGCGGCCGACACGCCCCTTTTCCATGTTGATCCCGTCGTAGCGGGCGAGCTGATGGCGTGCGCCGAGAATTGAAGCAACCATCACGCATTGATTCCGAACAGGAGGAAAGTGGAGCTGATGACGGTCCGTTTTAAAGTTTACTAAAGTTTACCTGCTGAAAGCGCCGGATACCTAGCGCAAGAGAGCAACATGTTGATTATTTGGGTGCCCAGTTCGCGCCGGACAGAAGTCGCGCATCGGATTTGAACAGGTGAATCGGACAGCGTCGGCACCCGTTCCCGTCTTACGCGGGTGCAGCGCCGGCTTGGGTGTCGGCTGCCCGCGCATTGCACCTGTGATTTCTGTGTTGGGGCACGTTTTCTTGCCAGCGCATCTTCTGATGCGAGGCGACTTCAGTGACTGACCCATTCCCGTACCCCCTGAAAAGACTCCAGGAACCGTTGTATCCTTGATCCTCCTGAACTTGCTGCTGCTGCTGGTCCTCCTCCTCCTCCTCCTCCTTCTCCTCCTCCTCCTCCTCCTCCTCCTCCTCCTCTTCCTCTCCCCCGCCATCCTCTTTCCACTCCAGGAGGGGATTTCTGCCGCTCCGCGTATGCCCACCCACCAGCCCATCCAGAAGAAATAACCGTGGGAGGTGCTAGAATGAAGGAAAATGAAGGCAGTGCAGACGCATGCGGTGGTGCGGTCGGCCGTGGAACCATGTTAAGTGCGCTGAAACGGTGGGAGCACTTGTTGACTCATATAACAAACGTTCCCCTGCTGCCCAGGTTTTATTTGGTTCCTCTGCGATGAGTTTATGGCGGTGTCTTGATTGTCTTGTCGGCTGACAGGGTTATCGGGCACTTGATTCGCGTTGCGTCCAGGACCGGCAGGAACGATTGCCAGGCAACTTGCCCAAATCAGGGGATTACGATTTCCTTGTCTTGAACATTGGGATTCAACGCTCCATAACCAGCAAAAGGGGGGCCCTCTCTTTGCAGGGTTTTTGCTGGGACTTTGCCGGGCCTTTGCAGTGGGGGGGTGTCCTGCAAAGACCCTGCCCCTGCAAAGTGAGCGTCTTGGAGGCCTCTTGGGGCGATCTTGGGTTCCATTGCTAAAACAACGGGGGTCGGAAATTCAGGCCCCTCCCCCCTCCGGAGTCTCCAAAAGTCCGCCTTGGGGCCCTGTTTGGGATGCTCTTGGAGCGCTTTTTGGCACTTTGGGGGTCCTCTTTGGGCCCTCTTGGGGTTTTCTGTGGCCGTCATGGGGCCATCTGGAGGTCCCAGAATGTCTCGGAAGCGCAAAGGCGATAATGCTGAACACACTGATTCGCCTGAGGTTATTGAAGGATTCTGGCTCCTTGGAGGCTTCCTTCGGAGGCTCGGAAGGCCATTGGATCCGCTTTTGGGCTGCCTGGGAGCCTCTTGGAGGTATGTCGGAGGCTAGATTGACCCACTTTGCACAATCTTGGGCCATCTTGGAGGCCGTCTTGTGGTTTCTGAGGCACTCTCAGAACCATCTTGGGCCATCTTGGGCGCTCTGACCATTCCGTTCCTCCCCATCCCATTCCCAGGGGACGGGTTAGGGGGAGGGGTCAAGCTACCCACCCGCCCGCAAGCCGTGTAGCTCTCTCCCACCCGCCCTCTCAACACATACGTAACACCCTAGCCTGAGCATGTTCAGCGGTCGTCTTTGGATGGACATCTATTGGGCACCAAAACCGAGCCCATGTGCGCGACGCTGGGGAGAGGCTCGCCACGCGTGCCAGGCGCCCCCCACGCGCGCCAGGCACCCCCGGGGCCCGAGCGTGCCAGGCACGCCTGGTGCACCAGATGCGCCACGTGCCTTCGCGTGCGCCAGGCGTGCCGAATACTCCAGCCGTGCCAGGTGCGCCACGTTCGGGGCAGGTGCAGAGTTTGTCAGGTGCGCCTGCGCACGTGACAGCACACAATGGGAAACATGTCAGCCCCCGCCATCCTTGTCGAAAACCGGTGCCCATCATTGTGTGTCTGGTGGGCTTGCGCACAGCAGGACACGCGCCACCACCCCGCCGGTCCCTGTCATAAACCACTTGACAGTGATTGCGAGATGGCCGTGCAATATCCAGATGTAGGTAGCCGCGAGGTGCATTTTGTATTGTGTTTTTGTCAGGGGTGGTAGCCCTGCACAGCAGGGAATCTGCTGACACCCCCGCCGTCCATGTCAAAAACAATACGAAGTGCTCGCGGGCCTCACGATCATGACCCAAGACTTTGGCCCAACGTTTACGCATCGGGTTGGCCGCACATGCTCCAAATGTGGAGGCTGAGTGCGGTTTGTATGGTTGTGTTGCCAGGGATGGTGGGGGGCGGGGCCTCATGGAGTCGGCATGGTTCCGGGTTGGACTCCGGCCGGGTGGGGGAGGGGGTGTATATTAATAATGAACAGTGGTCAACGCACCCTCCAGATAGCAAGCCGTGTAGCTCACTCCCACCCGCCCTCTCAACACATACGTAACACCCTAGCCTGAGCATGTTCAGCGGTCGTCTTTGGATGGACATCTATTGGGCACCAAAACCGAGCCCATGTGCGCGACGCTGGGGAGAGGCTCGCCACGCGTGCCAGGCGCCCCCCACGCGCGCCAGGCACCCCTGGGGCCCGAGCGTGCCAGGCACGCCTGGTGCACCAGATGCGCCACGTGCCTTCGCGTGCGCCAGGCGTGCCGAATACTCCAGCCGCGCCAGGTGCGCCACGTTCGGGGCAGGTGCAGAGTGCGTCAGGTGCGCCTGCGCACGTGACAGCACACATCGGGAAACATGTCGGCCCCCGCCATCCTTGTCGAAAAGCAATGCCCATCATTGTGTCTGGTGGGCCTGCGCACAGCCGACCATACGCCACCACCCCTGCCGTCCCTGTCAAAAACCAATTGACAATGATCGCGGCATGACCGCGCATGATCCAGATTTAGCCGCGAGGTGCATGTTGTATTTTGTTTTGTCTGGAATGGTAGCCCTGCGCGCAGCAGGCAATATGCTGACACCCCCGCCGCCCCTATCAGAAAACAATACAAGGTGTTCGCGGACCTCACGAACATGACTCCAGACTTTGCCCCAAAGTGTACTTTGCATGTTTTTTTGGCAGGGACCGTGGGGGGAGCGCATCGGGTTGGTTGCGCATGCTCCGAATTTGGAACGCGAGTGCTTTTTTGTTTTGTTTGTTTTGACAGAGATTGTGTGTGAGCATGGTTCCTGGTTGGCTGCTGGTCGCCTGGGGGAGAGGGTGTATACTAATAGGGAACCGTGCTAAGCGTTTCCCCCGAACAGGAAAGGGTGGGAGCTTTGGCAGAGAGAAGACACAAATGGTTAACACCTACGCCCAGAGGGCTGGTGGGAGTTGTTGACGAGGAAGGTTGGCGGGTGCGAAGAGGGTCGCCTGGCTGTGCCCATCCAAAGTTCCTGCCCGCGCTTTGCTCTAACGCGCGCACATCAGTGCCCGCGCCCTTTCCCAGCTTTATTTGCCCACGGCCTCGGGGCGCGATGGCGCTCTCTGACCATGCTAGGAGGGGGGGAGGAGGAGAGGGATGATGATGAGGAGGAGGAGGAGGCGAAGAAGGAGGAGCAGGGGGAGGAGCAGGAGGAGGAGGAGAAGGAGAAGGAGGAGGTGGAGAAGATGGTGGAGAAGGAGGAGGAGGAGGAGGAGGAGGAGGAGGAGGAGGAGGGGGCGGAGGAAGAGGAGGAGGGGAGGAGAAGGAGGAGGAGGAGGAGGAGGAGGAGGAGGAGTGGAGAAGGAGGCGGAGGAGGAGGAGGAGGAGGAGGCTAAGGAGGAGAAGCAGGAGGATAAGGAGGAGGAGGAGGAGGAGGAGGAGGAGGAGGAGGAGCGCAGGCGCGCGAAGGGAAGGAGGAAGAGAGGAGGATGGGGTGCGGAATCGGAGTCCCCGCTATGATCGCCCCCCTCCCTCTCCCCGGGAGGCTTGCTGGCCGATCGGACAGTGGCCAGTGTCGCTTGAGAGTACGCTCTAGCACCCTCGCGGAATCGCTGTTTCGGCCCACGAACGGCGGGGTCGAATCGACGCAGAACAAGGAAGGGCAGCACCGTGGGATGATTGGCGCCGCCCTTCCCCTCTGGTGAGAACGTTTGGGTTCGGGTCGGTTCCGTAGAAAGCCGCCGCCCATGGATCAGAACCCCCAAGTTGCCACGGATCCTCAGCAGGGCGGTCATCACGATCGTCAACGACCGCCGTGCGAAATGGACGACCAGCGCCCTGGCCTTGTCAAGGGAGCGCATCGGGAACCCCGCGCACGGCAGCTGGAGGCGGAAGAGAAGCATGTGGGCTCGAAGTCAGTGCTGTGATCATCGTCCCCCTCCCCCGCCTCGTGAGCGGTGATGCGCCGGGGCCGCTGGTGAGGGGGACTCGGCGACTGCACGGGGTGTGGCTGCGCCGTGGTATGGTTTGCGATCGGCGCCGTGAGGGGCTGGGGGGGCCACCGCGTCGCGCCAAGGCTCTGACGAGCCCTCGTCGGGGCGCGGCGAAGATCCCAGTCGAGGTCTTCGCCCGCCCCCACCCCTGGGGCGCGGGTTGCAGACCACACTTTTTTGGTGAGCACATCCTTCGAAGTCGCCGGGGCGTCGCCTGCCTGCCTCCCCCCCACCTGAGATATGACGTCGCGGTAAGTTGAAACATCGTCAAAAATCAGGAGGGGAAAAATCACGCAGACGCCTTTGATCGTCGATTCCCAGGAAGATATAGGAAGATATTGGAAGTAGGGGGAAAAGACACGAACCCAGAAGATAGGAGGAACTATGGGGAGTAGTTGTATTTGTGTAGATTTATTTGTATGTTCTTGGGCCCCGTTCAAAGAATCACGCCCGGAGCCCTGGGCCCCATCTCTCGGCACCACGCTTCGGCGGGGCGCCCGAAAGCTCGAACAATCGAACGCCCAGCTCGGAAGAGAGTTGCGAAGCGCCAGGATCTCTCGATGTCGCCGAGAGTTTCGTTCGGAGCTCGCAGTCGCAGAGAGATGTGAGGAGGGAAAAAAACACACGCAGACACAATTGATCGTCGATGCCCAGGAAAATATTAGAAAATATGGGAAGCGGGGGTGAAGACGAACACCCAGAAAGTATTTGGAAAGAATGGGAATCATCGGATTGGTGTCCGTTCATTTGTGTGCCCCAGGGCCCCTTTGAGATGCTCGGAGTGCGGAGAGGGGCGCCGTACTTGGAGGGGAACGCCCGCCGGTGAGCCGGATCCTGAGGGCGGGTGGCCCCACCTCGGGCGAGCGTCAGGGCACTGAGAGGAGGCCCGCGCAGACACGGCGATGCAGGGAGTCTGCACCAGGTCACTCCACGTTGGCACTCGTTGGACGGCCAGGGCAAGGAGAGATCCGTTCCAGATCGTTCCAGAACGCTTTCAGAGCGTTCTGGAACGCTCTGAGAAGGCCGCGGCACCTCTCCAGAACCGCCCGATCTCAGATATTCCCGATTTTTCCTCACCCGATTTGATCCTCGTCCTGGCTGCGTCGTAATTTGAAAGTGCCGGTGCAGCCCCCAGTCGGTTTCGCTAATCGACGTGCGTTTCGCCAGGTCGATGCCGTGCGCATGTGGAGCGTCCCTGGGAATTTGCGCCAAAGGGCGTTTTGCGGAAGAGTGTTCTGTCAATCTTCGAATACATGTGGGAGGATCGAGGATTGCGGGAAACTGGCCCTACATGGGCCCTGAACGGCTCCTTAAGTGCCGCCGCGGGCCGAATAGGTGCACGAGAGGTGCACCTTCACCCCATGTTTGCTGTCCCCAGCTGACGCACATCCGATCTCCCTCGCCGCAAAGTCTTTGGACATCGGTAGCGCACGCCAAGCTTCAGTCCCCGAGGGAGCACCAGTCTGTAGGGGCGGCACTCCTTCTTGCCGATGATCATCAGGACGTGTGCTAGCCCGAGGTGTTTGTTTACCCCGTGCAGCTCCGCGGATACCACGTAGCCTGTGACGGCCCTCGTTGGACTCCGGTGGACCAGCACACCTTGGCGCCAACACACGTCCTGAGGGTCATCGATCTTCTCGGGCGGCGTGGGATGGCGAGATGGTCGGCCTGCCGTGCGCGTTCGACGGGCGCCCGCCGTGTAAGCCGCGCGCACGCGCGTGTGGATCGAGCACCCCGTTTGATCGAGCACCCCGCCTGGCCGAGCGGGCCAGGCGGCCCGGCCCGAGGGTCTCTTGCGTGCGAAAGAAGCGACAGAAAGAGAGCGCCCCGACGACGATGGCGTCGGCACCACTGCCGACGACGACGACGACGCCGCCGGTGTCGCCGACCCCGCCGCCGCCGACGACGACAACGACGACTTCGACGATTGCGACGACGATTGCGACGACGGCGACGACGACGACGACTTTTGCTAGAAGCAGCTGCAAGACTGGGCTGCAGACCACGAGGGACAACGACCAGCCAACGACGACGACGACGACGACGACGACGACGACGAGGGCCCGCCTTGCCGCAGCGCGGTGCTCGCGCCGGAAGAGGCGGGGCTCGGGCCCCTCGGCCGAGCCGCCGCATCCCCGCCCACCTCAACGGGGCCGTTGGCGGGCTGCCGCGGCGTCGCGCGCTGCATGAGGAGGAGGAGGAGGAAGAGGAGGAGGAGGAGGAGGAGGAGGATCGGGGAGGAAAAGAAGGAAGGAGGATGCGGAGGAGGAGAACGAGGAGGAGGAGGAGGAGGAGGAGGTGGAGGTAAGGATGTACGAGTCCATTCCGAGCTACCTGCGTGGATGAGGAGGAGGAAGAGGATGTCTGCCATGATGTTGCTGCTGCTGATGATGGTGATGATGATCTCGATGCTGGTGATGATGATGATTATGATGATGATGATGATGCTGATGCTGATGCTGATGCTGATGCTGATGATGATGATCTCGATGCTGGTGATGATGATGGTGCTAATTATGATGACGATACTGATGATGGTGATGATGAGGATGATGGTGATGATGGGGATGCTGATGATGATGATGATGATGATGATGATAATGGTAATGCTGGTGCTGCTGATGATAATGATGATGATGATGAAGCTGATGATGATGATTATGATGATGGTGATGGTGATGATGATGAGGATGCTGATGGTAATGATCTCGATGCTGATGATGATGGTGATGATGATAACGCTGTTGATTATACTGACAATGATTATGCTTATGATGATGATGACGATCATGATGATGATGCCGATCATGATTATGATGATGTTGATGTTGCTGATAATGCTGATGATGATGCTGATGCTGATGGTAATGATGATGCTGCTGATACTTATGATGATGATGCTGCTGATGATGATGACGATGATGCTGCTGATGATGACGATGATCATCATGATCATGAGTATCCTGATGATGATGCTGATGATGATGATGAGGAGGAGGAGGAGGAGCCAGAGGAGGAGAAGGAGGAGGAGAAGGAGGAGGAGCTGGATGAGCAGGAGGAGGAGGAGGATGAGGAGAAGGAGGGTGAGGACCATCTTTGCATCACCTGGCGATAACGGTCAGTCTTGTTTAACTTGTCCCCATCCCAACCAGGCTATGACATCTCAGCCGCGCCCTCCCATCCCCCCCCAGTCTGGGGTAGGCCCTGCAAAGCCCGAAGGGGACAATCTATTACCCCATCCACGGGGGCGAATCGGCCAGTGGGGGCCAGGCCATGCCAGTTGGGGTAGAGGTCGGTCAAACCATACGGGCGTGACCTGGGGGGTGGGGGGGAGGAGAGAGAGAGAGGGGCTGGTCACGTAATTCGCGCCGGTGCCGTCTGGGAATGTTCAGGAATGGCCAGTTCCCAGACGGCGCCTGCGCGAATCGTTCAAGGCTTCAGGATCCACGTGGTGTCAGAATCCAGCGCCGACGTCACGACACGAGCCTGCCGTACTTTCTCTGGCTCTCTCTCTCTCTCTATCCCTTTCTCTTTCTCTTTCTCTCTCTCTCTCTCTCCTCTCTTCGAGGAAGCGCAGACATGGATTATGGCGTGTGAATTAGCGAAGGGTCTTGTTCCCATGCACACTTGACACGTTCCATCGCCAAATCGGGAGGCATTGATTTCATATTTAGCACCGATTCGTGGAATTCGCGCCCACTCGCCAGATCCACCGATCCCTACGTAATCCATGTTAGCCCGCGCCCCAAACTCTGGCCCTCCTGCTCGAAGGAGGAAGAGGAGGAGGGACGCCGGAAGAGGAGGGAGGAGGGAGGAGGAGGAGACGGGATGGAGGAGGGGAGACGGAGAAGGGAGGAGGAGGAGGGAGGAAGCGGAGGAGGAGGAAGGAGGAGGAAGCAGAAGAAGAGGACCAGAGTAAACCCAAGATGTACCAGCGATGCTGCAACACACACTCCCGTCCAGAGTCCCACCCTCGTAAGTCCCCACGGCCTTCCTTCTCGCTGCATGAAGCGGGGGAGGATTTTTGGAGTGGCTCCTCGCTGAAGCATACGGCTTGTCGAGACTGGTTGGCGCTGCAGCTAGCATGATATTAGTCAGACTACAAATTTCTGCACGGGCACCAAGGAAGCAAGGACCGTAGCTCACCCCCCCATAAATTAACCTCCCACCCTTAACTGGCACGAATTCTTAAACCGTGGTCAGTACTGTGCATATGCAAGGCACAGAGAGCAGGTGGGCGGTCCTGCAAGTGATGATGTGCATCCCCTGAGGCATTGGCCAACGGGGCGGCAGCACGAGTGTGACGCACGAGCGTGCTGTCCATCTTCGCACCCTAGCATCAAGCAAGAGTAGGCGAGGCGCAATTATCTTCGCCGTGTGAGTCAGCACATGGCGCGGCCAACATGGCGCGATACTGAGCACTGAAACGCACAAAGCGGGGGAGGAGGACGGGAGGAACAGGAGGAGGAGGACAAGAGTAAACCCGAGATGCATCAGCGATGCTGCGAAACACACACAAACACACACACACACGACCCAAGTCCCACCCTCGCAAGAAGTCCCCCCAAGCCTTCCTTCTCGCTGCAGGAAGCGCGGGAGGAGGGGGAGAAGGAGACGCAGGAGGAGGAGGAGGAAGCAGCGGAGGAGGAGGAGGAGGAGGAGGAGGAGGAGGAGGAGGAGAAGGAGCAGGAGGAGGACGAGCAGGATGAGGAGGAGGAGGAGGAGGAGAATTAGGAGGATGAGGAGGAGGACCAGAGTACAACCGTGGTACATCAGTGATATTGCAGCACACCCTCCCGTCTGGAGTCCCACTCTCGCAAGTCACCCCAAGCCTTCTTTCTCGATGCAGGAAGCGGGGGAACGGGGGGGACGAGGGAGGAGGAGGAGGAGGAGGAGGAGGAGGAGGCGGAGGAGGAGGAGGAGGAGGAGGAGAACGAGGACGAGGACGAGGAACGGGAGAAGGAGGCGGAGGAGGGCGGAGGAGGAGGAGGAATGAGGAAGGAGGAGGGAAAAGGAGGAGAGGAGAAAGGAGGGAGGGCGGGAGGGAGGGTGGGAGGGAGGGAGGGAGGGAGGGATGAGGAGGAGAAGGAGTATGAGGAGGACGAGGAGGTTGAGGAGGAGGAGAAGGAGGAGGAGGAGGGAGAATAACGAGAGGGAGGAGGTGAGGAGAATGATGAGGAGGAGTAGGAGGAGGAGGGAGGAGGAGGATGGGGAGGAGGAAGGAGGAGGAGGCAAAAGAGGAGGAGGAGGAGGAGGAGGAGGAGGAGGAGTACATGTTGTTCTTGTTGGAGGAGGAGGAGTTGGAAGTCAGGGCGAGCGAGCAGGAGGAGGGAGGGAGGAGGGATGGGAGAGGGATGAGGAGGGACGGGGGACCGAGCAGGAAGAGGGAGGGAGGGGGGGAGGGGGCGGGGAGGTCTCCGTCGCTCCGCGCACTCTCGTCCTTCCTCGAGCCGCTGCGGCCGCTCCCCCGCAGGCCCGCGACGCGACCCTCGCGCGGCTCGAGGCCGAGGACGAGAAGAGCCTCAGGCCGCGCGCGCGGCCGCGGGCGCGCCGCCGAGAGCCACCCCTTCGAGTCGGAGATCGGCTACAGGACCGATCTGCCCCAGAACTAGGTCTTCCGAGGGAAGGTTCACACACACACACACACACACGCACGCACGCACGCACGCACGCACGCACGCACGCACGCACGCACGCACGCACGCACGCACGCACGCACGCACGCACGCACGCACGCACGCACGCACGCACGCACGCACGCACGCACGCACACACGCACGCACACGCACACACGCACACACACGCACACACGCACACACGCACACACGCACACACGCACACACGCACACACGCACACACGCACACACGCACACACGCACACACGCACACACGCACACACACACGCACACGCACACACGCACACACGCACACACGCACACACGCACACACGCACACACGCACACACGCACACACGCACACACGCACACACGCACACACACACACACACATGTTGGCGGTGCGCCGTGGCACGAACCCCCTCCCCAGCACTACCGGGGGGGTTCGTGCACTACCGGGGGGTTTCGTGCAGCCCGCACCGGGTGCCGCCAGCGGCTTAGAACACCCCCCCCTGGCCGCTTTACCGGGGGGGTTCGATTGTTTATAATATTGATGGTTTATAATCAGGATGGGCGGGCCCGGATTCACGGCCGCGCGCGATGTGCGCCGCATCCCATATGTGCGCCGCGTCCCACTGCTGCCACATATTTCGCACCGTCGGCGACAAGGCAGGCCATGCTGCGAGGAAAAAACGAAGACTTTTAACAGTCAGGATGGGCGGGCCCAGATTGACTGCCGCGCGCGATGTGCGCCGCGTCCCATTCCTGCCACGCGTTTCGCATCGTCGACGACAAGAAAGACGATGTTGAGAAGACAAACGGCCACTTTGTATTGATTTTTTACGGTCCGGATGGGAGGTCCCGGATTGGGTCGCTATCGGCCGGAATACGAGGTAGGTGGGGGTATATAGTAATAAGGAACAAGGTTTGGGGGGGGGCAGGGGGGCGGTTGGGAAGGGTGGCTCCCTGTCGAAGTGTGGCGTGTGCTCGCCTTGTGTTCTCTATTCGCGTCTGCTCGCCGCTGTTCCGCCGCATCCTCTCGTATTTTGGCTCGCGGCCACAATACGAGAGGCTGTGGCGCAACTCACAAGAGCCGCTGTGGGGGGTCGACGGCACGGCCGCGTAGAGAAGAGCAGTGTCGCCGTGTTCCGGCACGGCCCTGGGATGCAATGCCGCCGCCGTGTTCCGGCCCGTCCTGGTAAGATTCGCGCGTCGGGGCTGGGGTTCGCGCGTGCCGGGAGCGCGCCGCTTACGGAGGGGTTGCGTCTTTACCGAGCCCCGTAGCTGCGAACGATCATCTTTATAAATATCAGGTGAAAGTCTAAATATTTAGCAACTTTGTTGATTAGCCGCATTATATGTAACTTGTTCATATTTATATATATATATATATATATATATATATATATGTGTGTATATATAGTATATACATTTATATATAGATGTTACCACGAACACTACATAGAATGTGATGTATGTTATAGTATGTGTAGTATGATGTACTTCGTGAGTTGTATCTAGAAATCTGCTCTGCCCGCAGGCGCGTGCAAGGGGGTGGGGGGCGCTTTCCATTTCAGGTGGCCCTTCGGTCTTTGCTCTCGTGAGGTTTCGGGCCGTGAAGCAATCGTAGGCATGAGCATAGCATGAGCATTAGCATAGCATGAGCCGATGCAGTCGCGAACCAATCCTCAGCACGGTCGTCGCCACGCCACGTCGCCGTAGCCATTTGGGCCCAGTTGTTTGCTAGAGGCCACCTACGAGGATGCCTTCTGAGAAGAAGGCACGTGCGCCACGACCCCAGACTAGCTACTTCGATCCCAAAGAGCTCGCGCTCGGATGGTCAGAGTTTGCCAAACTACGTGATCCTGGGTTCAAGTGGGATTGCTCCCTCTACGACAGGAATGCCCGCACCTGCACGCCTGACAGGGAAAGCTTACTGAAACACAAAGCCCCCCTCCTCACGCTCTTGAAGGTTGCACCAACTGGTTTCCCATGCTTCAAGCTACTGCGCGACGTTCTGATGGAGCTACAGTTCGAACACAAAATCTTCTCCGTGCCAGGCCAGAGCGAGATGCAAATCCAAGTCCTGTGGAAGATCGCATCGGAGAGCGCCGACGCCTGGAGAATCCTCTGCAAGCATTGCTACAATCTCAAGAAGAGCGAGGACACCTCGGAAGAGATGGCCGAGCTCCTTGAGCACATCACGCTCCCGAAGCGCGACGACACCACGGCAGGCGATGGTGCATCATCAACAGCTGCGTCGTCTTCTACAGGCGCGGCAGCTATGGAGCATCGGGCCCAGCCAGACTTCCCCAAGGACTCCGAATTCGACGAGCTTTGGAGCGATGAGCCCGAAGAATCGACAGATGAAGTGGAGCTCGTCAATATGATCTGCAACTGCGCGGCCTGCGTGAAGGCTCGAGTCCATGGGGGTGCCGTGGGCGAGCACGCCACGCTGGACGAGATTTCGTCATCGACCAGCGAACCGCCAGTGCCTTCGGCGAAGAGGGGGGGGCAGCGCATCGAGACGGAAGGCGAGGAGGCCGCCGCAGTGACCAAGAAGAGGAGGCGTTTCAAGCAGCCGCCGAACGGCAAGGGCAAGGGCAAGGGCAAGGGCAAGGGCAAGGGCAAGGGCAAGGGCAAGGGCAAGGACGCCAGCAAGAAGAGTGCAGCTGCGGCGAAGCGGACCCCTTGTCAGCGCAGGGCCAAACCAGACATGAGCGAGAAGAACGACTGGGTGATCAGCACACCAGTGAATGTGGCGATTCGGAGGGACCCCGTCGGCAAAGAGGAGGCGTACATCATCGAGAGTTCTGGCGCGAAACGGTACGTCGTTGGCCAGACTAAGAAATCGAGCCTAGACTACTTGCACAATGTGAAGGCCATTGAGGTGGCCATCGCGGCGGGCGACATCAAGACCTTCGGAGAAGCGAAGGCCGCGCTCGCGGGTCTGTAGGGCTTGTATGCTTACACTGATAGGGGCCTGAGGATCCTCTCTGCCGAGTTTTAGGCGAGAGAGGTCGGTTTAGAAGCCTGTGCTGCCACTCGCAGTTCTCGTATCTAGGCCGTTGGGCCCCTGGTCATGCCCGCCCCTCGCCCCCCTCCGAATATTCCTCATGCGCTCCTCCGTTGCCGTTTCAACCTGGGTCGCAAAGCAACGCTCATCTGAGACCCAATTCACGTATCATGGACGTCCTCATCCGCCTCTAGTGATGTAGGTACTACTACTACTACTACTACTACTACTACTACTACTACTACCACCACCACCACCACCACCACCACCACCACCACCACTACCACTACCACTACCACTACTACTACTACTACTGCTACTACTACTACTACTACTACTACTACTGCTATTGCTACTGCTACTTCGACTGCGACTGCGACTGCTACTGCTACTGCTACTGCTGCTGCTGCTGCTACTACTACTACTACTAATGCTGACGTTGCTGCTGCTACTGCTGCTGCTGCCATGCTCTCCACCTGATACTGCTAGTAGTGCTACCACACCTATGACCACTACTACTCGTGCTAGCACTGCTACCGCTGCGTCTGCTACGTCTTGATAGCCTTCTCTTTCTTCTTCTACTCCTCACACACACGCGCACACTCTTTTTCTGTATGCCCGTCTACCGCCTGGCAGCCGCAACCCTGATGGGCCAGGATCTCGCTGCCGAAGCCCCCACGCTCGGCACAGCACGTGCTTGAAAAATGGTCTGCTGCCGCGTCGGTTCTTCAGAACAGCATTCGCTGCAACGGGATCTGAGCGATGCGACGCCGACTGGCTGCGCCCGCCACGTACAAGCAGAGAGGCGGGAGCATGGGGGATGAGGCAAGCGAGGAGACCAATGGTCACATATTCATATGATCGGGCCTGCCATCGGGCGAACGGAGAAGGAGGGAAGCGTGTGGAGCGATAGGACGAGGGAGGATGGAAACCACAGAAAGCGGGTGGAGGACCAGTAGCTGCATGGCAAACAAAAACCAAACCACGACAGCATGAAACAGCACGATGCCTAAGTCTCGCAAGCAGCTGAAGTCAAAACAAAACCGAGGCACCAGCAGCCGCAGCCATTTTGGCCCAAGACCAGTCAAAGGACCACGCCTTGATTCGATCGGGAACATGCCTTCACGCAGCCAGATCACGCCGAAGGCCGCAGTCGGCTCAGCCAACATCAGCATGTGCCTGTTCGGAGCTCGCGGTGTCAAGCGCGAGGCTGACGGAGAGGAGAAGCCTGCAGAGGCAGCTGGTCAATCGCAGTTGGCAGGTGCAGCGCCTACGATGCTAGCGCAACCCACTCCTACGGCATGCAAGTCGGCTCCACCGACGCCGCCCCCGAAGCTCACGAAGATCCCGAAGGAGACGCGCAACAAGATCAGCTACCGCTTGAACAAGCTCCCTGATGACGTCTTCCTGGCCGACGACAAGGCCAAGAAATACCCAGACAGCGAGGAGTTCAGCGCGCCAGTGAGGGAGATCCTCGCATTCAAGCCGAAGGAGGGGGTGCCAGATAGCCTGCTCGAGACAGTCACCAAGATCATGAACGTCACGAAGGAGGGGATCGAGGGGGGGTGGATGTCTTGGAAGGAAGCGTGCGAGAAGGACGGCGAGGAGGTGATGCTAGAGGCTGTCCATGCGAACCCGCCGACAGTCGAGCCCCGCCTCAATGCCAAGCTGCGCAACGACACGAAGACCCCGTGGCCCCAGAACCAGCAGGTGAAATTCATCAAAGATGTCTTCAGCAAGAAGATCGTGAGCTCCGATGGTGAAGTGCTTCGGGGAACAGCAGTGGCTTCGGACGGAGACCGCAATAGGATGAGGCAGCAGGCCAAGCAGCAGCCCGGCGCCCCTGCTACGGCGTCGACGGCGGCTGGGGCTAAACTTCCACCAAGGAGAGGGAGGAGAGGACGAAGAGGAGGACTAGGGGTCTTTCCACAAGCACCGCTCGTATGACGAGCAGTCCTGATTTTGATTGGTCCCAGGGCCTTAACGAGGCTTCCTTTGTTGAGTTCCCCCCTCCCCCTCCCCTAGGCCAAAGGTTCACCAGGAGCGGGGGAGGGGGCCATTGTGGGGATCCGACACCTCCTCTCCGCCCCCTCCCTTCGCCAGGCTGGCCAGGCGGCTTTCGGAGCCCCCAGCACGCAGCCGCCGCAGACCAACCCCGACGAGCAGAGGGACAAAGAGGCCGTCGCATCAGTGCGCAAGGCCCACAGCGGATGGGATCGGGCCAAGCGCGACTACCAGGCCCTCGTCGCCAAGAGCGGGGAGTGCGCCGCCACCAAGGGGAGCAAGTTCGAGGCCGACATGAAGCAGATCATCCTAGATGGCGCCCTGCTGGATTCCAAGCTCGTCGCCATCGAGACGAAGTGCATCGACCAGAAGGCCCTGGCGGACGACGATGCGGTCGCGGCCGCCAGCGCCTGCAAGGACATCCTTGCCCTGATCAAGGCGGCGTCGAGGAAGGGCCAGGCGTTGAAGTCGTGGTTCATCGTAGACTGAACGTCGAGGCTGCGCCAAGTGCGCAACAGGGGATGCACTCAGGCACTCAGGACCTGAGCGCTGGCCCAACGACGCGGGGGTGGTGATGGGGCTGCCGTTTGGAAATTCAGTTTTTTTGTTCAGATTTCTGAATTTTGATATATAAAAACAATAAGAAAATTCAGAACAAACAATCAGATAATCTGAATGTTGTCTGAATTTCTCTTGCGGCGGCTTCCTCCTGCCCCCCTTCCTCCCCCCTTCCTCCTCCGTTCATCATTCCGTCCTTCTTCTTCCTCCGTCCCTCCGCCTTCCTGCCCTTCCCTCAGCGCTAGTTCGAGGTGTTCTCGTGATTAACTTGCACGTTCTCTACATTGCTCCTATTGCCCCTCCCTTCCTCCACCTCCTCATCCTGCTTCCTTCCTCCACCTCCCCACCATTGAAGAAGCGAGTATAACCCACCCTCCTCCTCATCATCTCCTCCTCCTCCTCCTCCTCCTCCCAATCCTCCTCGAGGGTTCCTCGGAACTCGACTTTGTTCCCGTCCACGGCGTGTTCCCCCTCCTGACCTCTTCCTCCTCCTCCTCCTCCCCCTTCCTTCCACCCCCTTCATCCTCCTCCTCCTCCTACTCCTCCTCCTCCTCCTCCTCCTCCTCCTCCTCCACCGCTTGAGGGGAAGGCCGAACAAACGCCATATGCCCAACACACGGGGCCCGACTTTCGACGTTCAAGACGCGCCGTCAATGTGTTTTCTGACCACCCTAAGTATCCTTAGGGGTGCGTGAGAATGGGGGGGGGGGGGGGGGGGGGGGGCGTGAGAAGTGGGCGGGGGGCGGGGTCTGTCATATCGGAGTCGTTCCCTAAACGTGTTTAGAGGCGCGCGGATGCTCCAAGTGCTTGCGGTGCCACTTTCAAACTGTCCGATCGGCCTCCTCCTTCCCCCCCCTCGTCCGTCCGCCTCCCTTGCCAGTCTCCGTCGGGATGCGCGTCGGCGCTGGGCTGCGTAGATAGCGAGGCAATGTGGGGCTCTGCGCGATTGGGGGATCGGTGCGTGCACCGGTATTTCGCGCTCCCGACTCGTCACCGCCTCCAAGCAACCACGAGAGTCTAGGGGGTGGCGTCCTGGCCGAACGATTGCATCCAAGTTGATTTGCAGCTGGGGTGGCAACCCGCCCCTAAAGCGAGCCCCGCATGAGATCATACCCCTTCCCTTCCACTTCAAGTGGCATTGGACCCAGGATGTCATCCCGAAGATGCACGGGTTGCAAGCGTACGAGTTTGCTCGAGAGATCAGCAAAACGTTGGGCACCCATGTAAGCCCACCCACCCACTCCCTCTCCCACTCGCCCACTCACTCCCTCTCCTGCGGGCGCCAACGCCTCCCTCCAACCTATGCCATCTCCAACCTACGCCCCCCCCCCCCCCCCCCCCCCCCCCCATCCCACGACCTGCGCCTCTTTGCATTCGGTGCGGCTGCGAGCAAGGCAGGGTTGAGCGACGGCCACTTCTGGACACGTGTGAGTTTGGCAATCAGAGGGGTGAGAGGGAGCGAGGGGAGGGGCGACATACGGGGAGGACGGACAACAACATGCAGGAGGTGAACACGAAAAAAAGAGGCCAGACCGAGCAACAGAGAGGAGATGAGGGGAGTGCTGTGCAATAATTTAAGAAGAGGGGACACACACAGCAGGAAGAAAAAAAAAAAAAAAAAAAAAAAAAAAAAAAAAAAAAAAAAAAAAAAAAAAAAAAAAAAAAAAAAAAAAAAAAAAAAAAAAAAAAAAAAAAAAAAAAAAAAAAAAAAAAAAACGAAATATATGCAAATATCTAAGCACGATACGGGGATCATTGAACTGCCAGTTGGCTCAATCACAAGCTAGCTGCTACATATCTGGCAATGCGCACGCCCCTGCGCAATGCCATCTTTGCTGGCGTAATGTTGACGGCCTTGTGGGCTGCAAACCCACCCTGCAAAAAACGACGTGTCAGAGGCTGGCGACAACAACTTGACAGCATGGAGGTTCAGTAAGCGATTTCAATTTCTCGTTTGGCCGCAGGCCATCTACTGAATTGGTGCGACGGCATCGCGTCTGCATCTCAACTACAGCAGCACATGCAACACGCGTTGGACGACGGCTTCAATCACCCGATGATTGTCACTCTTGCAAACGTTGGTTCTGGACAGAATGCCAGCAATGGAATGGCAGCGCTTCTTGGTAAAAAATGCGGCATTGATGATTTGATTACTTGGGTCCCTGGGGCGATCGTCGCTGACGTCATCCTTCCGTCGACATGGTTCCGTGCGCTCCACCGACACCACCGGCGAGATTTTGGTCTGCGATTCGGGGCCTCGGAAGAAAAGACTCGTTTGTTTTGGGGCGAATTTCTGAGCCGCCCCAAATCGCGCGCGTGGGCCAACGCCCACCCATGCCTGCAGGGGAAGGGCGTGGATGACCTCATCCACACAGTCCCTCTCAGCCTTCATGCAGACGCAGGCCCTGTCAGCAAGCTGAATAGCTGCATGTGTATATCTTTTTCTTCGCTGCTACGACAGGGCGACGAGAAGGTCGCGCAGCTCCTCGTTGCATCCTGCGCAAAGCAGCATTCGGCGGTATGTTCCGAGAGCTGGGCCGCTATATTCGCCGACTTCGACGCCTTGGCGGCGGGCGCTGCGGCGGGCGGCCCGATCCCTCGACGGCACGACGTGGAAGGGAGTCTTGCTTGTGGCAAAAGCGGACGAGGAAGAGAGGTGCAACGATATCGGCATGCCTCACTACAATGGGCTCGAGCCGCGCAGCGAATGCATGGCGAACTGAAGCGAGAGACCATTCACAGATTTGAGAGCAACTGCCGCGTGGAGGACATCGGAGGATATCCCATTTCTAGCGTACAAGAGCCGACTCCGAGAACCTCATCACCCTTTGGTTAGCTCTAGGTACTTCTGTAGCATGTATTTTTTCTTCATGGATGTGATGCATTTGGTTGACTGCAAAGGTGCAGCATCGTTGGTGTATGGAGGAGCTCTGTCTTTTCTGATTCGACTTCCAGCATTGGATGTTTCCATCGCCGGCCGCCTCGAACGAATCAATACATATTTCGGAGGCTATTACGAGAGGAACCCAGGGATGAACAGGCTGCCAAAGTTCAAACAGGCATCTCTCAAAGTAGATGGTTGGTTTAATTTACATGGTCCAACGGTGAAAGCTGGGAGCACAAGGGTTGCGGCACCGATATTCAATCGTATCGTTCATGAGTTCTTGGACCCAGCTAGAGAAGATCACAGAGCTTGCGTGTCAGCCACGCGGTGTCTTGCAGAACTGTATGCGATCATTTATTCTGAGCCGATGTTCATGTCAGATCATGCGCTCGAGAGGCTAAAAAAACACGTGCTAGAGTTTGGCCGCAGCTACCAGAAATGCAGAGACTTTGCACGGCGAGACAATGTGTTTGCTTGGAACGTTACTCCTAAGATACATCGGACGCAGCACATCCCATTGTTTTCGGAAGTGGTGAACTTACGATTTCTGCAATGCTACAATGAGGAGAGCCAGATTGGTACGACAACGAAGGTGTGGTCACGCTCGATGGCAGGGCGTTACAAAGAGGTCGTGCAGAAATCCGTGTTGAGGAAGCGGGCCACAGGTGTATTCTTGAGGCTTGACTTCCGCCCTTGAGAGACAGGGGGCCATCGCAGAACACGTGCTTGAGTGTGCCTTCCCTCTTCAATGTCATCGGTGTGTTCGATGTGGCAAGGATAATTATCGTGGTAGGTATAGTGATCGTAGTTGCATTTGCAGTGGCAGTTGTTGTAACGGCAGTAATGGTAGTGGGCAGTCATTGGTAGCGGTAGTCTAGTAGGGGTGGCAGCGGTGGATCTGGCGATTTTGATGTTGCAATCGTGCATATGTCATTTGCGTAGAGCTTTCAATTGTAGCTATTGTAAGTGGTTCTGGTAGGGGTAATGGCCATGGCAATTTACTGCTTGTGAGGAGGAGGAGGAAGAAGAGGAGGAGGAGAAAGAAAAGGAGGAGGAGGAAGAAGAGGTGGAGGAGGAAGAAGTGGAGGGGGAGGAGGGATGGAGAAAAAATGAGGGGAGAGAGGAGGAGGAAAAGAGGTGGGAGAAAGATGGGATGGAGAATAAGAAGGTGGAGGAGGAGGAAGAGGAGGAGGAGGAGGAGGAGGTTGAGGAGGATGTGGAACAGTTTTTTTTTTTTTTTTTTTTTTTTTTTTTTTTTTTTTTTTTTTTTTTTTTTTTTTTTTTTTTTTTTTTTTTTTTATAAAAAAAAAACAAAAAAAAAACGAATTTGAAAAGTAACCCGAGGGGTTAAGCGAGGGAAAGGAGGAGGAGGAGGAGGAGGAGGAGGTGGATGATGTGAAGCAAACACGTGCGAACATCACATCTAGCAGCACGCGGTGGCACTGCGTCAGCCGCTCGTGTTTCTGAGGTCCTAAGGCGTTCGCACTTCCCGACTTCGTATTCCCAAGGCTTTCGCCGCCTCCGCCTCGATTTCTTGGGAGCTCTTTGGGCCTCCTGGGGATCTCATAGGGTGCTTGCTGCTTTGGGCTTTCTTTGGGCGATGCTGGGGAAGACGAAGGACTTCGCCGAGGTCCTCTTTTGAAGATTTGTGAGGATGTCTTAGATGAAACTATCAAAAACATGAGCACACATTTGAGCTAATTATGCCAACATTAACTATAAACCAACAAGCAAATATGGCCGATTAGAGAACATAATGTTAACACGATGACAACGCAACATTTATCAAAGCAGCAATCTTCAGCTACGGGGAGGGGTTTCGTGCAGCCTACCAGAGGAGGTCGTGTTTACCGGGGGGGTTCGTGCAGGGTCGCACCGGGAATGGCGCCAGCTCGAACCCCCCCAGGAGAGATAACCGGGGGGGGGTCGCTCCGCACCGGGTCACCGCCGAATGATATTTTTATATTTATTTATATATATATAACATTATATGTATTGTATATTTACTCCATATTATATATAGACCTCTGGGGATGCGCACTCTACAAATGGTTCTGCCCCTATATATGAACCTTCCAAGGAAACCTATGCGGAGTCCACCTGAGCGTGCGCGACGCCGTTGATGGATAACGGTTGAGTTTCATCCATCTGCCGTAGCTGTGTTGGCTCGAGACAGGCAGCGGAGTCACCGGGCGGTGCCGCCCGTCTGTGGCCGCTGCCGAGCCACTCTGTCTACTGAAAGTTCGCCGCGCCGAGCGCGGCCGCGTGCAGGCCACGCTCGGACGACTGATTCTGATCAGCCTCGCTGGCAGACTTTGCGGGCTGAGGGGAGCGAAGACCTGGCTGGGAGACGAGGATCCCGGGCGCGGGTCGCCCCTCTCCCGCGCCGCTGCGGGCGAGGAGCCCGATGGAGCGGGCAGCCCCGGGTGCCGCCGGGTGGCCCTTCCCGAGAGGGGCCTGGCTCGACGCGGCGCTGAACGGCGACCTGGTGCCGGGGCTGCCGCTGTGGGCTGGTGCACGGGTCCTGGCGCGCGTCAAGGACGACGACGGGGCGCCGCAGGGCGTCAGATGCTCGAAGTGGAGGTCGCCTACCAAGCGGACGCCTTCGGCCGTTTCTTCAAGGGGCGGCACGTGGGCGCCAGCGACCCGTACTTCTCATGGTATGCAGCCTCCTCCGGGCAGCAGGGCGCGCGCCCCCTGGCCACGGTCTTCCACCTCTGCAAGTGCAGCGCCGCCGAGTGCGGGGCGGTCGCCCCAGTGGGCGCAGTGGTCGAGCACTTGGACGTGTGGCAGGTGGTGGACCCCCGCGATGTGGCCCGCGAGCAGGCGAAGCTCATCTGCCCGGCCGCGGACCCTGGAGCGCCTGTGCTGGCCGACGCGCCCTCGGCCGAGCCGATGCCTGGAGAGCTCGGCGGATGGCCGCTCGGGGACGGGGCCAACGAGGGCGAGGAGGAGCCTCGCGGGCCACCGCGCAAGCGAGCCCGCGAGGTGGAGGGCACCCAGACCCCTGGCGGACCAGGAGATACGAGCCCGCTCGACCAGGAGCTTGCTGGGCTCGAGGAGACCGCCGAGGACCCCGAGCTCGAGGCGCGGCTGGCGCGGCTCGGGGGCAAGGCCGCTCGTGGTGGGCCGAGGCAGGGCACGCCCAAGAATGCCGCGCGCCCAGCAGGGGCCGTGGGCGAGCGCCTGGCGCAGGTGGTAGCTGGCCGAGCCGCCGCTGCTGCCCCTGCGCGCGCCAGCGCCTCGGGATCGAAGAGCAGGCTGGCGTCAGCGTTGACCGCTGCGCTCCTGGGGCGCGACGACGACGACGACGCGGAGGACGGCGCGGAGAGCGACACGGAGCGCCTCGGGGGCCGCGATCGCTACCAGGGCGTGAACATCAAGCGCGACTTGTTCCGCAGGATCGCTCGGCAGCGGCCTGGTGCTCTCCTCGAGAATGGGCTCGGCCACCTGCGCAGCCAGTTCACCCAGCAGCTGTCCGCGGGCGAAGCCGACCCTCTGGCCCCATGCGTCACGCAGTTCCTGAACACGGTGTTCTTCGTTGCTCACCCGCCGCGCACGCTGGGGACAGACGAGGTGCGGGTCCTCCGCACGTTGGGGCTGGCGCTCGACGGCATCCTGCGCGGAGAGGTCGTCGAGACTGCGGATCTGCTCATGCAGGAGTTCAAGGCGCGGACGATGGCCATCCGCGACGGGAACTGGCGGTCAGCACGGTGGCTCACGCTGGTCGCACAGGAACAGCTTCCTTCAGGCGCCTCTCTGGACGAGGAGAACGCCGCCGAGAAGGTCGAGGCCCGGGAGCTGAAGGTCGCCGAACTCCGCCAGCGGCTTGCAGACCGCAGGCCGGGCTAGGGGTCTGGCCGGGAGCCGTCTCCGTTGCAGGGGGGGACGGCACCTGCAGGCCACGGGCGCGCGGAGGCGCGCCCCCCGCCCCCTGCTACCGGGACGCCAGTCTCGGGATCGGCCGAGGCGATGAGGATCCTTGCCGGACGCGTTCCAGGCGACGGTCCCGCAGCTCCCCCCGCCGAGAAGAAGCCGCCAGTGGCGCGGAGGACCAGCCGCAGTCCCACGCGGTCAGTCCAGCTCCTGAGCGACTCGGAGGGGGACCTCGACGCAGCAGCCGCCGCCCGCGTGCCACCAGCGGAGGCGGCGGCGAGCCGGAGCTTCTCGCAGCACAAGGCGGCCCACCCGAGGCGCGAGGGCGAGGCCCAGGCAGCGTGGAAGGCGCGCATCGGGAGGCCGCTGGCTGCCAAGAGCCGCGGCAAAGGCAAGACGGGGAAGAGCCGCGGCACGGGCACTGCTCGCAGGACGGCCTGGGTTCGAGCGAGAGGGCCGACACGGCTAAGGCCGCGGCCCACAGCACGCCCCCGCCTGCCCTCCGCCCGCCTGAGCGGCAGCTACGCGGCAGTTCGCAGGCTCGGCGGTGGCGCCAGATGCTAGCCGAGGTGGGCACGGGCGTCAGCTCCAAGTTCAGGCTGGCCCTCGCAGTCCACGAGGCGGTGCACGGCTCGCCAGGGGCGATCGGGCGGTACGTTCGTAAGATGTGCACTTCGCCAGACCCCACGGCCAGCTTCGCGCGGCTGCGCGAGGTGTTGCCGTTACCACTGCCCGACGCCCCACTCTTCGAGAGGTACCGCGCCGCCTGGTACCTGCACCAGCAGCTGCCGGAGACCTGCGAGGTGGACGCCGCCACGGCGCAGGGGTGGGCCCAGCTCGCGGTCTTCAGCCTGAACTACCAGTACACGGGGCACATGCGCAGTCCCACCGTCGCCGCGAGGCGGCCCACGGCTAGCCAGGTTAGTGCGCTCGGCATTGTGCAGGAGGCCTGTGAGTATTTCGTTCAGGATGCCGCCGCAGCCTTCGAGCTCCCGGACTGGGACCGGGTCATCTCGTCGAGGACCGTCTCCTACGGGGGCGAGGAGACGGCCCGCGCCTTGCCGCTCTCGCTCGCGGGCATCATGCCAGGCCTCCCCGCGCGCGGCGTTGCCGCCTCGGTCAAGGCGGTCGACATCGCGGACGCCCAGGTGGGCGCCTGGCTTGCCGACCCCACGCTGGCTTTGCTCCCACGAGATGAGTGGCCTGCAGAGGTCCCGCGGGCAGCGATCCAGGTCACGTCCAAGCAGGAGTGGTACCGCATCGGGACCAAGCTCGTCGAGCTGGGGCTGGCGGCGCCGATCGCCGACGACCGCATCTTCAAGGTCGGGAACCGCAAGGTGCTTGCGGGGGCGTTCGGGGTCGCCAAGGGAGGCACGCCGTCACCTGGGCAGGCGTGCGTCCAGCGGTTAATCATCAACATGGTCCCGGCCAACAGCTACCAGCGCATCATGAGGGATGACATCGGGACCCTTAGCGCGTCGCCCTCGTGGGTCGCCATCCCGCTCCCAGAGGGCCACATGCTGCTCTGGTCCTCGGATGACCAAGCCTCCGCTTTCTACTGCTACGAGCTGCCCGAGGCCTGGCAGCCATACATGACCCTCGCGGAGGCGATCCCGAACGAGCTCATCGGTGTGCCGGGTCCTGGGAAGACTCACCTCGCGCTGCGCGTCATCCCGATGGGCTGGATCAACGCGGTCACGGTGTTTCAGCACTGCCACAGGCGCCTCGGGTTCGGCTCTCGCCCCCTCGCTGCGGGGTTTCCCGCAGAGCTCGAGTGGCGCAAGGACCGGCCGCTTCCGTTCAAGTCGAAGGAGCTCGAGCAGCAGTGGATCCAGTACTACATCGACGACTGGGACCATGGCGAGGTGGTGCCCAACGCGATGGTCGCGGAGCTCCTCGGCACGATGAGCTGCGCGCAGGAGGAGCAGAGGGCCGCCTACGGCCGCTCGGGGATCAGCGTCGCCCCCGGCAAGGCCAAGCACCGCGCGCTGGTCCTGGAACGGATGGGCGCGGGTCTTGACGGGGCCGTCGGCCGGGTCGGAGTCACGACCGAGAAGCTGCACCAGCTGCTGGCGTTCATCCTGTGGGGCATGGGCAGACAGGGCCTCTCGTCGCAGGGCATGCTCATGATCCTAGGCAGGTGCGTCAGGGCAGCGGAGTTCAGGAGGCCTTTCATGGGGTTCCTCAACAGCGTGTGGGCTGCTGGGCGCTGGACGCGTCCGCAGGCTGTTCCCCTCGGCATGTGCGACGAGCTCTTGGGCTTTGCGATGGCGCTGCCGCTGGCCTACACCGACCTGCGCGCAAAGATCGACACTTGTGTCATTGCGACCGATGCCAGCGAGCGCGCCGGGGGCATCTGCCACACGGCCGGGCTCTCGGCGCAGGGCGTTGCGTGCGCGAGAGGGGGAGCTTCGGCTGTGACGTTGCGGCCTGGTGCAGTTGCGGCCCCTGTGCGGGGTGTGCGGTGGCGCCCTCGCATAGTTCTCATCGAGCTCTTCGCTGGCGCCGCGGGGGCCGCGGTGGCGGCCTCCAGACTCCCGATCGACGTGATGGCCCATGTCAGCTGCGAGGTCGAGCCCGCCGCCTGGCGACTGGTGCGTCGCCGCTGGGCGGGCGTGATCGAGCTTGGCAACATCGAGGCCGTCGACACGGCGCGGTTTACTGAGATGCTGAAGGGCTACGCGCGGGACGCCGACTGGGTCGTCCTGACCGCGGGGAGCCCGTGCCAAGACCTGGCGAGCATCAATGTCGTGGGGACCGGCCTGGAGGGGTCGAGGTCGAGGCTCTTCTTCCGGGTCCCCGAGCTGATCCAGGCAGCAGAGGCTGCCTTTCCCAAGCGCACCATGTGGTTCGTCGAGAACGTGTTCAGCATGACCTTAGAGTCGAGGGCGGAGTTCACCAGGGCGCTTGGCGTCACACCCGTGTTCCTCGATGCCAGGTGTCTCGCTCACGTCAGGCGGCCCCGCCTGTACTGGTGCTCGTGGCCCGTTACGGCGTTCTTGGCGTCCGACGCCACCGTCGAGACCAAGGGTGTGGGTGAAGCCACGTACTTCAAGGTCTCGCTTGCGGTGGAGAGGCTCCCACTGAGTGCCTCGCTCCTGGAGGGCTGGTCGGCGCTGGACCCTGAGGCAGACCTCCCTTGTTTCACGAGGCCGATCCCGCGGAGTCACCCGCCGTTTCGGCCCGTGGGCCTCGACCGCGCCTCGGTGAGGGCTGCAGAGCGCTGGGCTGCCGACAGCTACCGTTACCAGGTCAACAACTACGAGGACGGCAGCCTCATCTGGGATGCAAGGCGTGAGCGGGGCCGGCTGCCCGTGCCTGAGGAGCGTGCTGCCCTGATGGGGTTCGACCGTCTCTATTTCCAGGCCGCTGTAAAAGATAGTGCACCTGCCGCCGAGCGTGACAGCGTCATTGAGTCTCTGATCGGGAATACGTTCTGCGCCCAGGCTGTCATGTATCTTCTCGGCTCGTGGCTCGCTCAGGTGGGGGCGCTAGCGGCCGCCATCCCGGGCAGCAGCTGCCTCGCTGTGGGGACGTGCGAGGCGAACTGGAACGTGGTCCCCGACTTCCAGCAGCCGGGACATCGCGACCCGCGGTTGGAACGCAGCCTGATCGTGGAGTTCCTGAGGGTCGCGGACCGCGGGGGCACGGACGTCCGGCTCGACACCGGGGCACCCTACCGAGCCCGCGCGTGGCCGCGGGCAGCTCTCCGTACGCACCTCTGGGCCTGGCGGATCGCCAAAGGGTTTCGCTGGCAGCGGCCCGGGCACATCTCGGCGCTGGTGCTGGAGGCTGCAGTGGCTGGAGCGCGCTGGAGGTGCCGAGCGGTTGAGAACCACCGCTGCCGCTACCTGCTCATACTGGATGCCCAAGCGATCGCGGCAGTCAGCACCAAGGGCAGATCGAGCGCGAGGGCTTTGCAGCCCGCGCTCCGCCGTCTCAACGCCCTCCTCCTCGCGACGGCAGGGTGCCCGCTGTACGGCTACTGCGACACCGACGACATGCCCGCCGACACGCCGTCCCGCTGGAGCTTCGGCCGCCGCTGCCTCGCTCCCAGTGCGGCCGCCGGCAAGGGCCAGGAGGGCCGCCCCCAGCAAGCGTGCAGCACAAGCAGCGGCAAAGGTGAGCCGGGTCACAGCTCAGGCGATGGCGCGACGAGCTGCAGCGAGATCCCAACCGCTGAGGGAGGCGATGGTCACGCCACTCACCCTGCAGCGGTACCGTGCGGCAGTCGATGAAGTCGTTGATTTCTGGATCCAGGAGCACCGGCAGCCGCAGACGCCCGCTCAGGTCGACGCTGGCGTGGCCGCCTTCATTGAGAGCCGCTGGCTGAGCGGAGGATCTTTGTTCGAAGTTAATAATGCTATTGCTGGCATCACGCGCGCTTTCCCGCCCGTGCGAGGGCACCTGCGGGACAGCTGGCGCTTGGCCAAGACGTGGCAACGACTGGAGCCAGCTGGGCGGGCGCTGCCGATTGGTCCGCTGATCGCGGCAGCATTCGCTGGTGCATTTGCAGCCGTAGGCCAGCTCGGTGCTGCGGCGGTGCTGGCTGCGGGCTACGATGCTTTCCTCCGGACGGGTGAGATGACCTCGCTCGTGTGGTCCGATGTACAGCTGTACCCACTCCGACGAATGGCCGTGCTGCAGCTGCGCAACGCCAAGAGCCAGCATCAGACTGGTGCCCGAGAGTTCGTGCCCGTGCGGAGTGGTGTAGCGGTCGCCCTCCTTGCTAGAGCAAAGGCTCAGGCGCACGGACAGGACTTGTGCCTCGGAATGGAGCCAAACAGTTTCATGAACACTTACAGCCGAGTGCGTGAGCTGCTGGAACTGCAGGATGCTAAGCTCACCCTCTACAGCTGGCGGAGGGGCGGCGCCTCCGCCGACTTCCGCAGCCATGGCTCCATGGAGCAGACGCTGCTCCGAGGCAGATGGGCCTCGGCGCGCGCGGCCCGCTTGTATGTCCAGGATGCCGTCGCCGAGGCCACTCAATTAAATCTCTCGCCCGCGCAGCGGAAGCGCTGCGGCCTGCTCGCGTCCCGCCTGCGCGCAGAAGCGAGATGAACTTTTCTTGCTTTGTACTGCCTGTCTGTCTGTCCCGCCCATCCTCCACCTTTCTTCCCTCATTTCATTACAACGAGGTGGAGGGCATAAGTAAGAGCAAGAGGGAGCGGCTTTTGCCAGAGTAGGGACCGTGGAGAGAGCTAGGGGGTTCAGGGGTTGGTGACGTTTAACCTCCCGGCGGTGCATGTGTGTCAGCGCGTCTGGGACGCAGCGCGGGTGCTTAAGCGCCACGGCTGTGCCAGGCGGGTTGGGAGGCCCTTGGATGCCGCTGAAGGGACGGGACCTCTCCCAACTCCTGGAATGACCCCTGAGTAGCCCCCAGAGGTCCTGGCCTGACAAGCTCCCTGGCGGAGTGCACAAAAACAGGTGAGAGAAGCATATATGAACCTTCCAAGGAAACTTATGCGGAGTCCACCTGAGCGTGCGCGACGCCGTTGATGGATAACGGTTGAGTTTCATCCATCTGCCGTAGCTGTGTTGGCCCACCCACAGACAGGGGGCAGCATTGCTACCGTCTCGCGCGTGGCCGTGCCTGCCTCCGCGCGAGTAATTGCCAGGACGAGAGAGCTAGGGGGTTCAGGGGTTGGTGACGTTTAACCTCCCGGCGGTGCAAGTGTGTCAGCGCGTCTGGGACGCAGCGCGGGTGCTTAAGCGCCACGGCTGTGCCAGGCGGGTTGGGAGGCCCTTGGATGCCGCTGAAGGGACGGGACCTCTCCCAACTCCTGGTATGACCCCTGAGTAGCCCCCAGAGGTCCTGGCCTGACAAGCTCCCTGGCGGAGTGCACAAAAACAGGTGAGAGAAGCATATATATATATATATATATATATATATATATATGGGTGCTGGCGTATTCCCGCCCCCATAAAAATCGCAGGATGATGCAAAGCCTTTCTTTCTCTTCCTCCTATTCCCCCTTCCTTAGGAAAGCGCCGCAAAATGATCCCATTGAGGCCTCACAACAGGAATCTTTTGGAAACACACAAAGGGGTTTTATTGGAAAGCCTCACAACAGGAATCCTTTGGAAAGCGCCACAATGGGATTCTATTGGAAAGCCTCATAGCAGGAATCCTTTGGAAAGCGCCACAAAGGGATTCGATTCGAAAGCTTCAGAATCGGACTCCTTTGTGAAGCGCCACAAAGGGATTCAGTCGGAAAGCCTCAGAGCAGGAATCCTTTGGAAAGCGCCACACAGGGAATCGATTGGAAAGCCTCACAAACGGAATCCTTTGGAAAGCATCACAAATGAATCCCACCAGCCCTTTGGGCGTGAGTGGTTTACGGAGTCCGCTCTGTTCTCAACCCCCCTTCTTCCCCTTCGGGGAGGGGTTTACCCTTCCCCCTACCCCCTCCCCCTGGACCTGGAGGGGGCCTTCCGCGGGTGGTCAGAGGGTCCTTTTTCTATCCCTGGGAGGGCTAAAATTCGACACCCCTCACGAGGATCGTCGCCCCCAGGGGGCACTGAAAAATGCTCGCCCCATCTGCGACCGATCGCCCCCAAAATGGCTTCATCAGGCCCCCAAGACGCTCCAAGAAGCGACCCAGAGAGCCTTCGGACGTTCCCCAGAGGCTCAAAAGAGAGCCCAAGAGGCCCCAAAACGGCCTCCAAGAGGCCTCCCTATTGCCTTGGATACGACTCCTCCTTTATTTTTTTTTTTTTTTTTTTTTTTTTTATTGTCTTTCTTTTCCTCCTCCTCCTCCTCATCTCCTCCTCCTCATCTCCTTCCTCCTCTACTACACTACACCATACTATTCCCACTACTACATCCCACTACTACTATACTACTACTACTAATACCTACTACTTACTACTTACTACTTACTTACTACTCTACTACTTACTACTTACTACTACTACTACTACTACTACTATGCTGCTACACTGCACTACTAGACTACTACTTACTACTACGACGACTTTACTAATACTACTTACTACTACTACTACTACACACTATCTGCTGCTCGACTACGATTTTTACTGGCTACAACTACTACTTACTTACGACCACTACTTGCTATTATACTACTACTTACTACTACGTACTATACTGACTACTACTAGTACTACTATTACTAATACTACTACTACTACTACTACTACTACTACTACTCCTTCCTTTACTACTACTAGTACACCTCCTATTACTACTACTACTACTACTACTACTACTACTACTACTACTAGTACTACCACTACTACGGCTACTACTACTACTACTACTACTACTACTACTACTACTACCAATACCACTACTACTACTTCTACACTTACACTTACACTTACACTTACACTTACTATTACTACTACTACTACTACTACTACTACTACTGCTACTACTACTACTACTACTACTACTACTACTACTTGCACTACTACGAGTACAACGCCGACGTCTGTCTGCTACTACTACTAGAAGTACTACTATTACTACTATTACAACTCCCACTAGTATTACTATTACTACTACTGCTGCTACTAGTACTAAGCCTTCTACTACTACTACTAGTATTACTACTACTGATACGAGCACGACTATTCCCACGACTACTACTACTACTACTAGTACTACTACTACTACTACTACTACTACTACTACTACTACTACTACTACTACTACTACTACTACTATCACCACCACTACTGCTACTACTACTACTACTACTACTGCTACTACTACTACTACCACTACTAATTCCACTCCGACGGATACTGCTATTGCTACTGCTACTGCTAGTGTCGCAACTACTGCTACTACTACTACTACTACTACTACTACGACTACGACTACTACTACTACAACTACAACTGCTACTGCTACTGCTACTGCTACTACTATTATTACTACTAATACTACTTCACCTGCTACTGCTACTACTACTACTACTACTACTACTACTACTACTACTACTACGAGGGGCCGAACGACTCGCACCAGGACGAGGTGCCCGAACGCCTCGCACCACGAGGAGCCCGAACGACTCACACCAGGACGAGGGGCCCGAACGACTCACACCACGAAGAGCCCGAACGACTCACACCAGGAGGAGGGGCCCGAACGACTCACACAGGACGAGGCGCCCGAACGGACTCACACCACGAGGAGCCCGAACGACTCACACCAGGACGAGGGCCCCGAACGACTCACACCAGGAGGAGCCCGAACGGACTCACACCAGGAGGAGGGGCCCGAACGACTCACACCAGGACGAGGGGCCCGAACAACTCACACCACGAGAAGCCCGAACGACTCACACCAGGACGAGAGCCCGAACGACTCAAACCACGAAGAGCCCGAACGACTCACACCAGGAAGAAGGGCCCGAACGACTCACACCAGGGCGAGAGGCCCGAACGACTCAAACCACGAGGAGCCCGAACGGCTCACACCAGGACGAGGGGCCCGAACGACTCACACCACGAGGAGCCCGAACGACTCACACCAGGAAGAGGGGCCCGAAGGACTCACACAAGGACGATGGGGCCGAACGACTAACACCACGAGGGGCCCCAACGACTCCCACCAGTCGTCGTCGTCGTCGTCGTCGTCGTCGTCGTCGTCGTCGTCGCCGCCTTCGTCGTCGTCGTCGTCGACGTCGTCGTCGTCGTCGTCGCGGTTGTGGTCGTCGTCGTCGTTGCGGTCGATATCGTCGTCGTCGTCGTCGGGTGCGTCGTCGTTGTTAGGATCATCGCTGTGGTCGTCGTCTCCGCTAAATCCCTCTTGCCTCCCACCGCTTTCTCTCCCTCCTCCTCCGCCTCGTCCTTCTCCCGCTCCCACCACAAGGAGGATGTACAAGGAGGCGGGAGGAAGGAGGAACAGGGGAGATATGCGCGGGCAGGCGGAAACACGCCTGAAAAACACGACTGTCGGCATGTTTCGCAAGAGTTGCTGTTTTGAGATGGGCTGGTGGGGATACGCGAAGCGTGAAGAATTCTATTGGAAAGCCTCACACAAGGAATCCGTTTGAAAGCGCCACAAAGGGATTCTATTGGAAAGCCGCACAAAGGAATTCGATTGGAAAGCCGCACAAAAGGAATCTTTTGGAAATCGTCACAAAGGGATTATATTGGAAAGCCTCACAGATGGAATCCTTTGGAAAACATCACGAAGGAAGTTTATTGGAAAACAAAAAACCAAACAAACCATTGGAAAACAAAAACAAAAACAACCAACGAAACCAAAGACCCAGGGCTGAAAAACAAAACACACCATTTTGAGCAAACCAAGAAAAAAACAAAAAACTAAGATTTCAATACTTACTCCACCTCTCGTCCTTCTCCTCCCCCGCCTCCTCCTCCTCCTCCTCCTCCTCGTCCTCCTCCTCCTCCTCCTCCTCACCCCCCACCCCCCAGCCCTCACCCCCCATCCTTGCCCCGCTTCTATGAGGAGGAGGAGGAGGAGGAGGAGGAGGAGGAGGAGGAGGAGGGGAGGAACCGGAGATAATGGAGAGGAGGAGAGGAGGAGGAGAAGGAGGAGGAGGAGGAGGAGGAGGAGGAGGAGAGGGCAAGGGGGGGAGGTGGAGGAGGAGGAGGAGGTGGACCACTCCTCCATTCCACTTCTCCGCCTCCACTTCGCTCCTCCATCCCGCTCCTCCTCCATCCCACTCTTCCTCAATTTCGCTCCCTCCTCCCCCCCTCCTCCTCCTCCTCGCAGGGCAAGGAAAGCGCCACACAGGGATTCTATTGGAAAGCCTGACAAAAGGAATCCTTTGGAAAGCGCCACAAAGGGATTTTATTGGAAAGCCTCACAACTGGAATCCTTTGGAAAGCGCCGCGAAGGGATTCGATTGGAAAGCCTCATAGCAGGAATCCTTTTGAAAGCGCCACAAAGGGATTCTATTCGAAAGCTTCAGAATCGGACTCCTTTGGGAAGCGCCACAAAGGGATTCTGTTGGAAAGCCTCACAACAGGAATCCTTTGGAAAGCGCCACACATGGAATTTATTGGAAAGCCTCACAAACGGAATCCTTTGGAAAGCATCACAAATGAATTCTACTGGAAAGCCTTACAAAAGGAATCCTTTTGAAAGCGCCACAAAGGGATTCTATTGGAAAGCCGCGCAAAGGAATTCTATTGGAAAGCCGCACAAAAGGAATCCCTTGGAAATCATCACAAAGGGATTCTATTGGAAAGCCTCACATATGAAATCCTTTGGAAAGCATCACAAAGGATTGTATTGGAAAACAACAGAAAACATGGAAAAAAACAAAAAACCAAAGAAACCAAAGACCCAGGGCTGAACAACCATAAAGCAATTGTGAAAAACCAAAAAAACAAAAAGAAAAAAGATTTCAATACTTACTCCACCTCTCGTCGTCCTCCTCCCCCGCCTCCTCCTCCTCCTCCTCCTCCTCCTCCTCGTCCTCCTCCTCCCCGCCCCCCGCCCCTCAGCCCTCACCCCCCATCCTTGCCCCGCTTCTATGGGAGGAGGAGGAGGAGGAGGAGGAGGAGGAGGAGGAGGAGGAGGAGGAGGAGGAGGAAGAGGAGGACCGGAGAGAGAATGGAGGAGGAGGAGGAGGAGGAGGAGAGGGCAAGGGGGGGAGGGGGAGGAGGAGGAGGAGGAGGAGGTGGACCACTCCTCCATTCTGCTTCTCCGCTTCCACTTCATTCCTCCATCCCGCTCCTCCATCCCACTCTTCCTCAATTCCGCTCCCTCCTCCACCCCCTCTCCTCCTCCTCCTCGCAGGGCAAGGAAAGCGCCACACAGGGATTCGATTGGAAAACCTCACACAAGGAATCCTTTTGGAAAACACCACAAAGGGATTCTATTGGAAAGCCTCACAACAGGAATCCTTTGGAAAGCGCCACACATGGAATTTATTGGAAAGCCTCACAAACGGAATCCTTTGGAAAGCATCACAAATGAATTCTACTGGAAAGCCTTACAAAAGGAATCCTTTTGAAAGCGCCACAAAGGGATTCTATTGGACAGCCGCACGAAGGAATTCTATTGGAAAGCCGCACAACAGGAATCCTTTGGAAATCATCACAAAGGGATTCGATTGGAAAGCCTCACAGATGGAATCCTTTGGAAAGCATCACAAAGGATTGTATTGGAAAACGACAAAAAAACATGGAAAAATACAAAAAAAAACAAAGAAACCAAAGACCCAGGGCTGAACAACCATAAAACAATTGTGAAAAAAACAAAAAAACAACACGAAAAAATATTCCAATACTTACTCCACCTCTCGTCGTCCTCCTCCCCCGCCTCCTCCTCCTCCTCCTCCTCCTCCTCCTCCTCGTCCTCCTCCTCCTCGCCCCCCACCCCTCAGCCCTCACCCCCCATCCTTGCCCCGCTTCTATGGGAGGAGGAGGAGGAGGAGGAGGAGGAGGAGGAGTAGGAGGAGGAGGAGGAGGAGGACCGGAGAGAGAATGGAGGAGGAGGAGGAGGAGGAGGAGGAGAAGGCAAGGGGGGGAGGGGGAGGAGGAGGAGGAGGTGGACCACTCCTCCATTCCGCTTCTCCGCCTCCACTTCACTCCTCCATCCCGCTCCTCCTCCATCCCACTCTTCCTCAATTCCGCTCCCTCCTCCCCCCCCTCCTCCTCCTCCTCCTCGCAGGGCAAGGAAAGCGCCACACAGGGATTCGATTGGAAAACCTCACACAAGGAATCCTTTTGGAAAGCACCACAAAGGGATTCTATTGGAAAGCCTCACAACAGGAATCCTTTGGAAAGCGCCACGCATGGAATTTATTGGAAAGCCTCACAAACGGAATCCTTTGGAAAGCATCACAAATGAATTCTACTGGAAAGCCTCACAAAAAGGAATCCTTTTGAAAGCGCCACAAAGGGATTCTATTGGACAGCCGCACAAAGGAATTCTATTGGAAAGCCGCACAAAAGGAATCCTTTGGAAATCATCACAAAGGGATTCGATTGGAAAGCCTCACATATGGAATCCTTTGGCTTACATCACAAAGGAATTCTATTGGCAAGCCAAAAAAAACCAAAACCATTGAAAAAACAAAAAAAACAAAGAAACCAAAGACCCAGGGCTGAAAAACCAACAAAAAAAACATTGCAAAAAACCAAAACAAAACACAAAAATAAAAGATTACAATACTTACTCCACCTCTCGTCCTCCTCCTCCCCCGCCTCCTCCTCCTCCTCCTCCTCCTCCTCCTCCTCCTCGTCCTCCTCCTCCTCGCCCCCCACCCCTCAGCCCTCACCCCCCATCCTTGCCCCGCTTCTATGAGGAGGAGGAGGAGGGAGGAGGGAGGAGGAGGAGGAGGAGGAAGGAGGAGGAGGAGGAGGAGTAGGAGGAGGAGGAGGAGGAGGACCAGAGAGAGAATGAGGAGGAGGAGGAGGAGGAGGAGGAGGAGGAGAAGGCAAGGGGGGGAGGGGGAGGAGGAGGAGGAGGTGGACCACTCCTCCATTCCGCTTCTCCGCCTCCACTTCACTCCTCCATCCCGCTCCTCCTCCATCCCACTCTTCCTCAATTCCGCTCCCTCCTCCCCCCCCTCCTCCTCCTCCTCGCAGGGCAAGGAGCGAAGGAGGAGGGAGGGGGAGGAGGAGGACGAGGAGGAGTGAAAGTGAGGGCTAAGGGGTGGGGGCGAGGAGGAGGAGGAGGACGAGGAGGAGGAGGAGGAGGAGGAGGAGGAGGAGGAGGAGGAGGGGGAGGAGGAGGAGGAGGAGAAGGAGGAGGAGGAGGAGGAGGAGGAGGAGGAGGCGGAGGAGCAGGAAGGGGAGGAGGAGGAGGAGGAGAAGGAGGAGGAGGCGGGGGAGGAGGAGGTCGAGAGGTGGAGTAAGTATTGTTTTTTTGTGTTTTGTTTTTTGTTTTGTTCAATGTTTTTTTTGTTTTTCAGCCCTGGGTCTTTTGTTTTTTTTGTTTTTTTGTTTTTTTGCTTTTTCAATGGTTTTTTCCCAACCCTCCTGCGTTGGGTTCTCGTTTTGAATAGAGCACTGCTCGCGCGAACCTTCCCACCCCCTCCCGTCCCGCTCTTCCCCCCTGCCTTTTACCTGGCTCGTCGCTGCGTTTCGAGGGCTGCTGGGGGCTGCGATCTGTGAAACTGTCGCCACTTTCGAGGGCTGCTGGGGGGCCCAGCACAGTGGGCACCCGCGGCGGATTCAAACTAGACCTCGCCATCCCTGGGGGGCTGCGATCTGTGAAACTGTCGCCACTCTCGAGGGCTGCTGGGGGGCCCAGCACAGTGGGTACCCACGGCGGATTCAAATGGGACCTCGCCATCCCTGGGGGGCTGCGATCTGCGAAACTGTCGCCACTTTCGAGGGCTGCTGGGGGGCCCAGCACAGTGTGCACCCGCGGCGGATTCAAATTAGACCTCGCCATCCCTGGGGGGCTGCGATCTGCGAAACCGTCGCCACTTTCGAGGGCTGCGGGGCCCAGCACAGTGGGTACCCACGGCGGATTCAAACTAGACCTCGCCATCCCTGGGGGGCTGCGATCTGTGAAACTGTCGCCACTTTCGAGGGCTGCTGGGGGGCCCAGCACAGTGGGTACCCACGGCGGATTCAAATGGGACCTCGCCATCCCTGGGGGGCTGCGATCTGCGAAACTGTCGCCCCTTTCGAGGCTTGCTGGGGGGCCCAGCACAGTGGGCACCCACGGCGGATTCAAATGGGACCTCGCCATCCCTGGGGGGCTGCGATCTGCGAAACTGTCGCCACTTTCGAGGTGGGCACCCACGGCCGATTCAAATGGGACCTTGCCATCCCTGGGGGGCTGCGATCTGTGAAACTGTCGCCACTTTCGAGGCCTGCTGGGGGCCCAGCACAGTGGGCTTCCCGCACGTCTTTCTCCTGCTCTTCGCTCCCGACTCCCCATGTCCTCTTCGAGCCTGTAGTTGTCGCCCCTCGTTCTTGTATGGTTCTCCTGCGCATCATTCCATTGGCGCGCGTCCCAATTGCTTACATATCAAACAACGGATCCTGCAATTTGATTGTCCGTGCAAGTTTCGGCCAACTCCTCGTTCCCCATGATACAAATGGGCTGGGTACGTCACAGGGTAATTGGTTTTTCGGTTTTCCAATAGAATCCCTTTGTGACGCTTTCCAAAGGATTCCTTTTGTGCGGCTCTCCAATAAAATCCCTTTGTGGTGCTTTCCAAAGGATTCCTTTTGTGAGGTTTTCCAATAATATTCCTTAGTGGCGCTTTCCAAAGGATTCCTTTTGTGCGGCTCTCCAATAGAATCCATTTGTGGTGCTTTCCAAAGGATTCCGATTGTGAGGTTTTCCAATCGAATCCCTTTGTGGCGCTTTCCAAAGGATTCCTTTTGTGCTGCTTTCCAATGGAATCCCTTTGTGGTGCTTTCCAAAGGGATCCTTTTGTGAGGCTTTCCAATAGAATCCCTTTGTGGTGCTTTCCAAAGGATTCCTTTTTTTGAGGCTTTCCAATAGAATTCCTGTGTGCGGCTTTCCAATGGAATCCTTTTGTGGTGCTTTCCAAAGGAATCCTTTCGTGAGGCTTTCCAAAGGATTCCGATTTTGAGGCTTTCCAATGGATTCCGTTTGTGAGGCTTTCCAATAGAATCCTTGTGTGTGCTGTACAAAAGATTCCGATTGTGATTCTTTCCAATAGAATCCCTCTGTGGCGCTTTCCAAAGGATTCCTTTTGTGGGGCTTTCCAATAGAATCCCTCTGAGGCGCTTTCCATCGGATTCTTTATGGAAGGTTTCCCATAGAAGCCTTTTGTTGTGCCTTCCCAAGCAAGGAGAGGAAGTGCAATGGAGTTGGATTGAGCGCTTTGCATCGCCCTGCGATTTTTCAGAGGGGGCGGGGATACGCCAGCACCCACACATATATATATATATATATATATATATATATATTCGACGGCGCATGGGGGGACCGGGGCCTCTGGTGCCCCCCCGAGACAGCCCCTGACAGCCCCGAAACGCCATCCGAGGGTCCCAGGAGGTCTCAAAACGTCCAAAAGAGCCCAGAATCCCCGGATCGTCGCTCCAAGACGCCAAAGATAGGCTCCAAGACGGCCTCCTGGAGCCCCCACGACGGCCCAAGAGTCCCCCAAGAGGATTCCCAAGAGCGCTTCCAGAAGCAAAGAACGGCCTCATTGTTACGTGAAACGCATTTTTTTACGATGTTCACACCTTCGGCGTCGACCGCGTCGAAAACGGCCCCAGGAGCCCACAACATCGCCCCAAGACGGCCAAGGAGAGTTCCAAAAGGCCTCCAAGACAGCTCCACAGGAGCCCTCGACTATCCAGGAGGCTGCCACGACGGTCCCAGAGGGCCGGGGGGGGGTGGCCTCTGGGGCCCCCCCGAGACAGCCCCAGGCAGCCCCGAAACGCCACCCGAGAGTCCAGGAGGTCTCCAAATGTCCGAGAAAGCCCAGAATCCCCGAATTGTCGCCCCAAGACGCCGAAGATGGGTTCCAAGACGGCTTCCCAGAGCGCCCACGACGGCCCAAGAGTCCCCCAAGAGGACTCCCAAGAACGCCTCCAGAAGCAAAAATGGCCCCAGTCCCTTCGGAAAACATATTTTTTACGATGTTCACCACTTCGGCGTCGACCGCGTCGAAAACTGCCTGAAGAGCCGACAAGATTGCCCCAAGACGGCCAAAGAGAGTTCCAAGAGGCCTCCAAAACGGCTCAAGAGGGACCCTCGACTGCCCAGGGGGCCCCCAAGACGGGCCCAGAGGGCCCCAGGACAGCTTCCCCACACAGCCACGAGTGGTACCCCACCCGACATTTCGAGCCTTCCTCCTCAAAGACAGCCCCAGAGACCCCAAGAAACCTCCAAGAGCCTCCGAAAAAACCCAAGCGGGCCCCAAGGGGCCGCCAGGAAGCCCCAAGAGGCTCCTAAGAGCCGTCTTCCCAGTCGCCCTGAGGTACTCTGGCCGATCCCTCCGGACAACTCTCGGCATCCTGACGCCCCCAACGGGCCCCGGGACCGTCAAACATGTAGGACGAAGCTCCGGGCCTATGGAAGTTGTCGGGACCTCGGGGCAACTCCAGGGACCCCGCATTGAAAATATCACGATACCGGAACTCTTGCTCAGGATGACAAGCAGGTCCCGTGGAAGGGGCCAGACTTCCAGGAGCCGACGTATATAGCGAGGCAATCACGGCGACGGAAGACCGGACACCTCCCCTTTGCCACCCCTCCTCCAGGCCCCTTTGCGTCATCAAAGGATCACGACGGGAGGTTGACGGCCGTTTGCGGCCACCGGTGGCCCTCAGCCGGCCAGGGTACCATCAAAAAATGATGATGCAAAACCAGTCCCGGGGAAGGCATCTCGACCTCCAGGCTCCTCCCTCCCTCCTTCTCTCCCCTTCCCCCAGACTTCTCCCGGCGTGAGAAAAACACGACGAGAGTTTCTCGGCCGTTTTCGGCTTCCGTTTTCGTCGTCGTCGTCGTGGTCGACGTCGTGGTCGTCGTCGTCGCCGTCGTCGTCGTCGCCGTCGTCGTCGTCGTGGCCGCTTTCGTCGTCGCCGTGCCCGCCGACGTCGCCGTCGCCGTCGTCGTCGTTGTTGTCGCCGTCATCATCGTAGTCGTCGTCGTCGCGGTCGTCGTCAACGTCGTCGTCGCCGTCGTCGACGTCGTCGTACAGGCCGTCGCAGCCGTTGTCGCCGTCGCCGTCGCCGTCGCGGACCAATCCGTCGGGGTTCAAGGAAGTTTTTGGTCGCCTTCAGCCTCCAGGGGCCGTCCCTGGGCCCCGGGATCCCCAGGTTCCGGGAAACGATAACGGCACCGAGCAGACCCCGGAAAGGGCCCAGGGACGCATTCCGAGCAGATGTCTACGTGTGACCGCCGAGGCCGTCGTCGGCGTTGGCGTCGTCGGCGTCGGTGCGTCGGGAGCTCGGGCGGGGACCGCAGTGACATCCTGTCCTGACTCGGCCCACGCGGGGGCGGAAGCAAGACAAAGACAAAGAGGAGGAGGATGGCGAAACGGAGGTGTAGGAGGTGGAGGCGCAGAGGAGGGACAGAGGAGGGAAGAAGAGGAGGACGACGAGGAGGAAGAGAAGGAGGCGGAGGAGGAGGATGATGACAGCTCCAGACCGAATCACTGTGTGGACGTCGTCGTCGTCGTCGTCGTGGTGGCGGCGGTCGTCGTCGTCGTGATCGTCATCGTCGTCATCGTTGTCGTCGCCTTTGTCGTTTCTCGTCGCCGCCCCTGTCGTCGTCGATGATCACACGAGCGAAAACGAGAGCAACAAAACGTGGCGCAGCCGTGACTAGAACCTAAGCGCGCGCGAAGCGCGCGTGGTTCTTGCATGTATACGTAAATGTATATGTATGTATGTACATGTGTATGTATGTTTCTATGTATGTCATACGTGTGTACATGTGTATGTATGCATGTATGTATGTATGTATGCATGCATGCATGTATGTATGTATGTATGTATGTATGTATGTATGTATGTAGGTATGTATGTATGTACACATGCAGGTATGTATATATGTATGTAAGTATGTACACGTATATGTATGTATGCATGTACGTTACATGTATATGTGTACGCATATGTATGTGTATACGCGCATGTATATGTAAATGTTTATGTATGTGTATATGTATATGTACATGTGTATGTGTATGTACATATAGACAAACATACATACATACATACATACATACATACATACATACGTACGTACGTACGTACGTACGTACGTACGTACATACATACATAAATACATACATACATACATACATGCACACACACATACCTGAATATAAGGGGCGTCTGGTGCCCTGCGTCGCCGCGAGTGCCCCGGGCCTCTGGGAGACGGGCGATTGGTGCCCCGCGTCGCCATGGGTGCCCGGGGCCTCCGGGAGCCGTCCTGGAGGCGCCCAGGGCCGCCCCCGGTCACCAACGAAGCAGTCCAAAACACCCATTAAAACCTCCAGACGGTCACGGATGCTTCCAAGATGCCCCAACAAGCCGCCGAAAATTTGCCCAAGAGGCCCGTGTGGCCGAACACTTTGCATTTGACGTTGGTTTTTGCTGGATGTTCAACAGTGCGCGTGTCCCGCTCTGGTGAAATCCGAAACGGCCCCTGACGCCCCGAGTTCGTTCTGACACGGAGGCCACGGCCCAACAACAACCCCAGGATCCCCCAGGCTTCCCGCGATGCCGCCACCTAGCCCTTCAGACGTGCCTGAAACGACCCCGAGAGCCCCTCCTTGCCATCATATTGCCCCAACGTGCCCAATCTATAGCGTCCAGACGACCCAACATGCATCCAAAACGCCCCAAGAAACCGCTCAAAATCTGGCCAAGCGTGCCGCCCAAACCGACTTTCTTGTATTTCACGACGCTTGTCCTGTATTTTCACGCGTGCGCTTTCCCAGCTCCAGGGAAATCCGAAACGACCCCGGACGCCCTCGAGTTCGCTTTCAGACGGCCAAGGACCCTCCGACCACAAACCAAAAACACGCCCAGAGGGCCCCCACGCCTGCTGCGAAGCCGCCAACCAGGCCCTCACGCTGCCTCCAGGGCACCCCTTAGAAAACGCCGACCATTTGCACGAGAGGGCCCTCAGGGCCAATCCGGCCCCAGAGAGCCCCTAGGGGCGTTTCACGACAGCCCCGAGACGCCCAAATGAAGCATTTCCCATTGATTTGATCCGGCTTTCCGAAGCTCCAAGATCGCCCGAACACGGCCCGAGAGACCCCCAAGAGGGCCAAAACGGCCCCAGAGAGCTTCCCACACCGCCCACGAGGCGCCCAGAACCCCCAAACGGCCCCAAGACGCGTCCACGAGGCGGACCACGAACCGACAATTCTAGCCTTCGGCCCAAGAAACACACAGGAAACCACACGAGGACCCAAGAAACGCCCAAGAGGCTCCCCGGAGGCCGTCATCAGCCCCCGCAAGGCCCCCAGCTGGCCCCAAGTAGGCTTCCGAAGCGGCCCTAGGAAGCCCCCAAGGTGGCCCAAGAGGGCCCCAAGACGGCCAAATATCTTCCCAAGATGCCCAAGATGGCCCCAAGACGGCCCAAGAGGCCTCCAAGACGCCCCAACACGGCCGAAGAGGCCCCCAAGGCCACCCCCAAACGGCCTAAAACGGCCCCAAGACAGCCCAAAAGGGACCCAAGACGGCCCAAGACGGCCCCAACACGGCCCAAGAGGGCCCCAAGGCAGCTCCAAGGAGGGGCCTAGGCAGGAGGCCGAACGGACTGTTCGGGCCCTCGGCCCCAGGAGGCCCCCAGGAGGCCTCCTGAGGCACCCCCAGAGGCCCCCAAGACGCTCCCAAAAGGCTCCCAAGAGGCCCCCAAGAGGTCCCCGAGAGGCCCCCGAGAGGCCCCACAACGGCCACCGACAGGCACCGAGACGGGCCCCAGGAGGCCTCGGAGCTGCTTCCAGGAGGCCCCTGAGAGACCTGCCATGAGATTCCATGAGGTCAGAGGGGGAAAAGGTACCCGTATCTTTACCCTTCCCTCAGTTTCCCCGTTTTGAGGCCTCGTCGGAGGCCCTCGTCGCCACCACTGGATTCGTTTCGAAATTCTAGTCAGAACGCACCCCAAGAGAGGTCCAGGGGGTAACGGTATCGGTACCTTTTGGTTTCCCCATGAGGAGCCCCATATGTTCCCAGGACAGCTGCAAGAGCGCTCCAGAGGCTCCAACAAATTATCCCGGCAAAGCAACCTAACAGCGATGTGTAGGAGCATATCTGGAAGCATTCCCCTTAAGATTCAGATGAGAATCCAGTTGTAGAATTCTGCTGTTCTCGCAGTCGTAGTCGCATTCGCGATGACAGTCGCAGTGGCAACGGCAGTCGCAGTCACAGCCTCAGCCTCAGCCTGCCTCAGCCTCAGCCTCAGCCTGCCTCAGCCTCAGCCTGCCTCAGCCTCAGCCTCAGCCTGCTTCAGCCTCAGCATCAGTCTGCCTTCAGCCTCGGCCTCAGCTTCAGTCTGCCGTCGGCCTCGGCTTCAGCCTCAGCCTCAGCCTCAGCTTGCCTCAGCATCAGCCTGCCTCAGCCTCAGCCTCAGCCTGCCTCTGCCTGAGCCTCAGCCTGCTTCAGCCTCAGCTTCAGTCTGCCGTCGGCCTCGGCCTCAGCCTCAGCCTGCCTCAGCATCAGTCTGCCTTCAGCCTCAGCCTCAGCCTCAGCCTGCCTCAGCCTCAGCCTCAGCCTCAGCCTCAGCCTCAGCCTGCCTCAGCCTCAGCCTCAGCCTGCTCCGGGCATTCAAAATGTGGCCCGGGAATGGAGTTCTGGGAACTTCAAGACCACGAAGTGGCCTACAGTTGGCTCCGGGCATTCAAAATGTGGCCCGGGAATGGAGTTCTGGGAAGTCGAAGAGCACGAAGTGGCCTACAGTTGGCTCCGGGCATTCAAAATGTGGCCCGGGAATGGAGTTCTGGGGACTCGAAGACCACGAAGTGGCCTACAGTTGGCTCCGGGCATCCAAAATGTGGCCCGGGAATGGAATTCTGGGAAATAGAAGAGCACGAAATGGCTGGCTCCGGGCATCCAAAATGTGGCCCGGGAATGGAGTTCTGGGAAATAGAAGAACACGAAGTGGTGACTGTTGCATCCGGGCATCCAAAATGTGGCCCGGGAATGGAGTTCTGGGAAATGGAAGAGCACGAAGTGGCCTACAGTTGCATCCGGCCCTCCAGAATGTGGCCTGGGAATGGAGTTCTGGGAAATCGAAGAGCACGAAGTGTGTGACTGTTGGTGAAAAACGAGCTCGGCACCTGCCGCCCGGCAACTCCCAACACCTGCCCGGACCCCCCTGTGGAGTGATCTGTGAGCTCTTTTGACCCCACTAGAAACCTATCAGTCTTCGCTGTTAGGTAAAAATCCAAACATAAAACCCAGGATGGCCTGAAGACGGCCCGAGGCCGCCAATGTGGTCCAAGCTGGCCCAGAGATGGACACAAGGGTCCCCACGAAGCTTCACGACGCCCCCAAGCGGCTCCCAGAGGTCCAGAGGCCCGCAGCCATTCGGGCGCAAGCCACTCTGGCTCAGGGCCATCTGGTTGCAAACTGTATTAGATACGTTGCGACTGCTTGATTGAAACACGCCGCCCCGTATAGTGCACGCGCACACTGACACACGCGCGCATGCGGTTTGTATGCATGCAGTTGCAGGTCTTATCTTGCACCGCTTTGAGTTGGGTCATGCCGCATCTAAGCAACGATGGCAGCAATACGCCGTCCAATGAAGATCTGGATGTTGAAGTGGGGCCAGCTTGGATCAGACATCGCCGGCAACAGTCCTGGACAGCCAGGCAAGGATGCCAAGGCGGGGTGGCTGTATGTATTGTCGGTCAGCTTTCCCGTTTGGAGACTGCTTCGCCGCACGGCAATTGACCTGGCTTCTCTGTGTGCCATTTGGGTGCGCGTTGGAACACAAACAAGAAAGAAGCAAACAAAAATGGCCCCGAGAGCATACATGCTTCAAATACCCATTGAAAGCCGTAGACGCCCATTGAGAAATGTCAGTCTGTCTGCATGTATGTCTGTACGCATGGATGCATTATTGCAATGTATGTATGTATGGATGGATGGATGGACGGATGGATGGATGGATGGGTGGATGTATGTGCATATGTATATGTCTACGTATGTACGGCTGTACGCATGTACGTATGTACGTATGACACGGGAATGTGTACATATGTTTATATGAACGTATACATATGCATACATGTATATATATATATGTCTGTATATATACACATACGCCTGTGCATACATATATGTATACATGCATGTATGTATGCATGCATGTATGTATGTATGTGTATGTATGTATGTATTTATGTATGTATGTATGTATGTAGGTAGGTATGTATGTGTGCGTATGTATGTATGTATGCATGTATGTATGTACGTATATATGTATGTATGTATGTATGTATGTATGTATGTACGTATGTATGTATGTATGTATGTATGCATGTATGAATGCATGCATGCATGTATGTATGTATGTATGTATGTATGTGTGTATGTATGTATGTATGTATGCATGCATGTATATTAGAATGCCTAGGGGGTCCCGGGGCCTCCAAAGTGCACTGATTTGTCCTCTGGCCGTTTCGGGCCCGACGGGGGGCGCCACAAAACGTCAAAGAGGGCCGAGAGACGTCCAAGAGGGCGTCAAGATGGCCCAAGAGCGCTTCAAGAGAGCCCGAGACCGCACAAGAGCGTTTCAACATTTGTCCAACATGGCTTGCAGACAGCCCAAGAAGGCTTCAAGACGGCCAAGATGTGCTCAAAAGGATTCCCACGAGGCACTCAGGAGGCGAAACAAGTAGGTTTGTTTTTCGATGGTTTGAATATGTTTCGTGTTCTCGCTGTTTAGTGCTTCCGACAGCCCAAGACAGCCCACGAGGCCCCAGAAATCAGCTCAAGATGGCCCAAGAGGCACCCAAAGAGGGCGCCACGACGGCGCAAGAGAGTCACAAGACAGCCCAAGAGTGCCCCAAGACGGCCAGACAGGCGCCCAAGATCGCCCAAGAGGGCCCCAAGACGGCCCCAAGAGGGGCCCAAGAGGGGGAACACGAACAGACAATTCGAGCCTTCCGCCCCAAGAGGCTTCCAGGAGGCCCCAAGAGGCCCCCTACAGAGCCCAAGAGGCCCCCTAGAGGCCCCCTAAAGTCCCCACGAGGCCCAAAGGGAGCCCGAAAAGACGCCCCACGAGCACCCCAAACGGCTCCCAAGAGGCTTCCCAAACTGCCTTCCAGAGGCCCCCGGGAAGCCTCCCATGAATTCCAAACGAACTTCCAAGAGGCCTCTGACCCACAATCCAGGCACGGTGGCGGGATGGGCCGAAGGCCATTATAGGGAACGTGAACCGAGAACCCGAGATCTCCGCCCCAGAAGACCCCCAGGAGGGGTCAAGAGGTCCCCAAGAAGCATGTCGACAGATTACCAGTCGACCGGTCGATGAGAGCGGAGGGGAGGAATGAGGAAGAGGCAAGAGGAAGAGGCAAGAGGAAACATATAATAGTGACCTCATTATTCATGGCCGCCTTGTTGTCTCAAGGCGGTCAGCACTCGACCAGCTAGAAGCTAAGCGCGCGCGAAGCGCGCGCCATGGTTCTAGTATAGATATATGTATGTACATATACTTATACGCAGAATGCTCCGCAGATCCACAGCACATTCATTCTAGCAGATGCGACGAACGAGTCAGAGTCCGGGGTAAGCCACTTCTGTAGTCGTTTCTCCGGCTCGACCCCTCGAGGGCCTCCCTTCTCGGTTCCTGCCCCCCCCTCCTTCGTCCTGCTCGCCTGGACCTGCCTCCTCGCGGGGCTGGCTGCCGTCCTGGCCCCAGTGCCTCCTCCCTCCTCCCTCCTCCCGGAGCTCTCCGCTTACCCTTTCGTCTCGCTCCCAGTCTATCTTTCTCTCTCTCTCTCTCTGTATGTTTCTCTCTCTATTTCTCTCTCTCTCTCTCGCCTTTCTTCTCTCTCCATATCTCTCCGCTCTCCTCGTCCTGCTTCCCTCTTCCCACTGCCGGGCTCTCTCCTCACCCTCCTCCGAGCCTTCGTCATCTGTGCTCCCTTCTCGCCCTCTCCTCGTCCTTTCTGCTTCGTTCCTTCCCTTCCGCTCCCCTGTGTCTTCTCCTCCTCCCTCCTCCTTCCGCCTCCACCTTCCTCCCTCCTTTCTCATCGGCCTCCTTCAGTGCGATGATCGGAACACGCAAGGCAAGGCGGCGAAGTCAGCAAGGAGGGTCAGCGGACAGGCATGGGGGCGGAGCGGGAATAGGATGGTGCAGGAGGGATGGGGAGAAGAGAGGACGTGGATACAGCATGAGTAGCAGACGAGAGAGAGAGGAATAGGGGGAGGCGGGAGGAAGGAGGAGGAAGAGGACCAGTGTGAATCCAAGACCCATCAACGATGTTGCAATCAACCCTCCCTCCCAGCTCCCTCGTCACAGGCTCCTAGGAGGATTCATTTCCACTGAGAGAGATGCCCCGTTGGGAGTCAACCTTTTTAAGATCTTGAAGCGTTGCAAATTACCATGCTCGGGACTCCAACGCCACGACTCACCCTTATTGTTATGCCTTGAAGATCATGAATCGTGCCAGAACGCCGTTCCTGGAATTTCAACACCGCGAATCAGCGTAACTATTGCGCCCTGGCAATCATAGATCGTTCCAAACGCCATTTGAATACATGAAACGCTTGCCCATGTCCGCGGCTCTGAGGCGAGAGCCACATATTGAAACGGCCCGTCCTCAACCCTGAATCTCTTGCACTTGTTTAAAATGAATGCACGCGGCGCTAAGATTAGAATCACCTTTGAAAGCCACCCGCCCTTCATTAGTGAAACTGTTGGCAGTTTTTGAGCTTCAGGATCATACATTGTGAGGAAGTCTCAGGCGAAACGCCCAGCCCACCCTCCCGACTGGCGTCAGGGATCGACAGGGAGGAGTTATTCATAATGAACAGGAATCGAGCAAATAACACAGATGAGGTAACAGGAGGAGGGAGAGAGGGAAGGAGGAGGAGGAGGAGGAGGTGGCTGACATACAACAGGCATCGGGAGGACTGTCCGAGCGCATCTCGCAGTCGCTCCTGCAATGTTGCCAGATAAGTGTATAGATCCCCTCTCTCTCTGTCTCTTCGGTCTTTGGTGCTACTGGGCTGTCCCTCTCCTCCTTTTTATCCCCCCCTTGTGCCCCTGCTTCTTATCGTCCTAGTCCCACGCCTCCTCTCCCCAGTCCTCCAATTCCTTCTCTTGCTCCTCCCACTTATCCTGCTCATCCATCTTACCCTTACCCTTCCGTTTCCCAATTTTTTTCTGACCCTCCGCGCTACAACTCGAATCCAGTCAACGATCGGATGTGGGCAAATATGCAAACATCGGCCTGCATGGCCTCAATGCACTCGTCCCCTCCTTCCTCCTCCTCCTCCTCCACCTCCTCCTCCTCCCCCTTGTAACACATCGTCTCATCACACCCCTCCCCTTGCTCCTTCCACTTTTTCCTCGGCACTCCCCCCTCCTCCTCTTCCTCTCAAATCTCTCCCTCATCCCTGGTATGCTTCAGCGCAGCAAATGTTTTGTTGCACGGCAGGTCCTCATTGTCTGCCGCGTTGTGTCAATGTGAACGGCGTCTAGCAGGTAGCTTGGCGTGCGTGAACGCATCATTGCGCCACCGGTCTTACTTCTCCGCCTCATTACATCCATTTTCTTCCTGCGTATCCTCTCGTGTGTCATGCCTCGGTGTCGCATGCGATAGGGTTGCATTCGGTTGCGTAGAGTGTGTGTGTGTGTGCGCACATGTGCGCAGTTTTGTACAAATCGCAAGAGCCACAATACAATGATCGCGAACACGTCGAACCCAGCATGCGTGCACCAGCTGCGCGGCTTGGAAGTGATCGTTGTTCTTTGCCTGCTGCTTCTGCTCACAAGTGTTACGCCAAGTGCGCCAGTTGTTGACTGCTTTGTCAACTTAAGTGCTCCAACAGTGGCGCAATCCAACCAACCTGTCACCGAACCGTTGCGACAGCAGGCAGTGCTTAAACAGTACTGGCTTTGGCTGTACCCTTGTATTGAAAAATCTATCGAGCGAGCCAGGCATCAAGGACTTGCAGTGGTACATCCTCCGGTGCCGCATTCGGGCTCACGTCGTCGGTACATCCTTTGTCCCAGTGTGGTTATCGAGCTCGCTCTCTTCTGCTATCTCCGCGTCAGTGCGCGCGCACGTCCGCCCGCAGGCTGCGGGAAGCCCGGTCTCACGCGGCGAGACCGCCTCCGCAGGCTGCGTACCGGGGGAGCTGACTCGGGAGCGCCGCCTCGCGGGCCCGCGGAGTAGGGGCACGGTCTCGTTCATCTCTCTTCCCCCGCCCTCTTGCTGCGACCCCGAAAGTGCGCGCGTAACATACGTGTGTGTCTGGTGTTCCAGGTATTACGATAGGTTCACGCGGCGATGGCGCGCCAACGACGCCAGCGAATGCGTTCAAGGTGGAGCTCTGCGACGCGGAAGCGCCGAGGGACACGGTGACGCCACCGGGCCCCACAGAAACCAGCCTTGAACGATCGGGGCCGAGAACGATTCAAGGTTGAACGATCGACGTTGTGTCAAAAATCTTTACGCGCGCCGACGCCGCACGAACCTGCCGTGTGGGCGACACTGTCTTCGAAGTGTTCGTTGGCGCCCCCGTCTCCAGCGTCGGTCATCGCGGAATTTCTGGAGCCGCGCAGGCCCCGACCGCGTCTCGCTCTGCCTCGACGCTGGCGGGGTTCGGCACTGAGGGGGCGAGAGGGGGCGACATCCCAGGGGCGCGTCCACAGCTTGTGAGGTTCATTTTGTCGAGGGCTGTATTTGTTTTACCCTTTCGGGCATGCGGGCAGCGTGGACAAGCATCGTCGCCGGGTCGACGTCACGGCCAGGGCCCTTTGATTACCCGATGTTGATGCGGAGTCCCTCGAGGTGTATCTTTCTTCGGGCTGGCGAAAGCCGTGTGTGCATATGAGGCGTTCCAAAACGGGCCATGCCTTCGAGGATCGAAGGAATTGTCTTCTATGCCTCGGCTGAACGCGGCGGAAGGGTGGCGGAAGGTCGGCAGAAGCATAACGAGTCCGCCTCCACCGTCGGAAGCTGGCGGAAGCTTGGCTGAAGGCGGCGGACGTATAAGATGCGCCTCCAAGATCGTTTTTGGGTTCAGGGTTTCTGGAATCGGACACACACATACACATTTTTCAAGTGTATATATATATATATATATATATATATATATATATATATATATATATTCCCTGTTGCATATTTTTATAATCCGGAGGGGTGGGACCCCCCCGGGCCCCTGGACGCCCTTCCCAAAGGTCCAAGGAGATTTCCAGGCCTCTGGACGACCTTGACGTCCATGCGAGGCCTTGGCAACTGGCCAGGCCCAAAAACCTGCCCCAAACGCCCAACATGGTCCCAAGACGGCCGAAGAGGCCTCCGAAACGCCCCAAGACCCCTCCAACAGGCCTCCGAAGAGGGCCTCAGTGGCCAACATCGTTGATTATCCAGAGCGTGTTTCGATGTTTTCGGTCTTCTCGCCTTTTCGGCTTCTCGACGCGTCAAGACGGCCCACGATGCTCCCAAGAGCGCCTCAAGACGGCCCAAGAAGGCCCCAAGACGGCCCAAGAAGTGCCCAAGAGGGCCCAAGAGGGCTCCGAGAAGGCCCCAAGAGGGGTCCGTGAGGGCCACCAACAATTCCAAAATCTACCTTTCCGCCCCGAGAGGGCCCCAAGAGGTCCCAAGAAGGATCCAAGAGGCCCCAAGAGGCCCCGAGAGAGGCCATGGGAGTCTCCCAAGAAAGCCAATGGAGGCCCCTCAAAACCCAAAGTTCCGAAGACGGCCCAACGGGGGCCCAAAACTCCCCCAAAGAGCCCTAAGCGAGCTCAGAACGTCCGAATTCCAGTCTCGCGACGTTCCCGTTAGGCACGTCCGTCGCCAAACCTGCATTTTGTTGATTTCGACGCCCCATGTGCGTATTTCTTACCGTTCAGCCCGCACTGTTTTCCTTCCACGCTCGTTGTATACATGCATCCGTAGCCTTGGGCTTCAACTTTTTGCTCTACTGACATTGGCATACCACCTCCAGCATGTGGGTATTCACCTGCTTCGATTGTGGTCATTGTCTTCTTTCAAACACTTTCCCCCACTGCAATCTAATCGGGCCTGCATATCGTGCGCCCGCCTACGAGACGCACGACAAACCTCCTCCCCCTTACGCCTCCTGCTGCTGGCCACATATTGAAGTCCGTTGCGAACCTGAGATCCGGTCCACTTCCCAGAAGGATCGTGGTTGGACGTTGGAGGGCCAGTTTTTCCGAGAGAGGAGGGCAAGGGATCCAGGTTCAGATTTCGAGGGCCGAAATGTTCCGTCGATTTTCTTGCTTTCAGGCCTCTGACGTTCTCGCCACTACATGGCAGGGTCCTCCCCGAGATTCGAGCCCAAACGCAACCCCAGAATAGCTGGCCGCAGTTCCAGGTCAAGAAAAATGGCGCGAACGGCCTTATTGGCGAACCTCGAAGGACCGAGGTGCATGGCGCGAAGCGCCAATGCAGTCTTGTATAGACCACCCTGCGGGTGATAAGGAGGTTGGGGGGCAGCAGTGGGCAAAAGTGGTGATTGTTGTTCTGACGATGCCTTGGAAAGCTCGCCGACGGCGCCCACTGCGCCGTACGATTTGCATTTGGATCTGCGTGTCTGTGCTTTTTCTCTGTTCTTTTCGGTCTGCATGTCGGTTTGCATGCAGACTTGCACTGGATAGCTCGCCGCAAGCGGCGATGTTTTGAAATGCACAACCCACGGCGGGACACCAGCGGGACACCGCGGGCCACCGTTTGACGGGAGGAGCATCCTTTGGTCCGGCCGCGGCCCAGCCACATATGGATTTCGGGACACTAGCGGGACACCGGCGGGACACCGCGCGCCACCGGCCGCCAGAGGATAATCATTTGGTCCGGCCGCGGCCCAGCCACAGGAAGATTTCGGGACACGAGCGGGACACCGGCGGGACACCGCGGGCCACAGGCCGCCGGAGGAGAAGTATTTGGTCCGGCCGCGGCCCAGCCACAGGAGGATTTCGAGACACCAGCGGGACACCGGCGGGTTGTTTTTTTCGCGGCGCCGTGAAATCGGTTGTACGCGCTTGACTGGTCCAGAGCGCACCTCCGAGGAGCTCGCACCCCACACGAGAAAGGTCGCGAGGGGCCTGCGAGCCGAGGGCGATGCTGCCGGACGCCAGCGCCTGCAGCCGCCAGCCTGTGCTGCGGGTGCCCGGGTGGAGGTGGCGCCCAGCCCTGCATTCGGGGGCGGCAAAGAGGGGGGTGATGGCCTGGGGGTGTGTGGATATCATGGCGGGGCCCACCAGAACTTCCAAATTTCATGGTGCCTCTTCTTATTTCAAGACGTCCCTGGCCTCCCTCCTGGGCCGCGCACTTGCCCCTGGCCATGATTTGCGCCCTCCCTCTTGGACGCCCCCCTCTTGGCCGCCCCCGATGCAGCTCCCAGCTTGGGGCCTGGCACAGCCAGCAGCACCCTGCGCGAGGTCCACATCGTCGAGCTGCGTCGCACACTGCGCTCAGCCAGGCTACAGTCTCCGAAGGAGGGCGAACCCGTGGTCCCCCCACCACCCCTGGCCTTGCCTCCCCAGGCCTCCCCTCAAGTCGGGCCTGTCCCTCTACAGGAGGGCTATTCAACGATAGTCAAAAAATAGTCTTGAGACGATTGTTTGGCCATATTTGAATATTTTAGTGTATTTTTCGACTCTTTTTAATTGTTCGTCCAAAATCGGCCTGCAGGGGGACAGGCCCGACTTCAGCCTTCCCGCACTCCCCGCGCTCGTCCTTGGGTCGAGTCGAGTGCCAGTCTCCGGAGCGCAGGGTGGCGAGTCTTCTCGCCCCCGCGCCCCGAGGGGGCACCCCCTCCTCCCGGGAGGGTGCGGCGGAGGCCGCCGTCGGAAGCCAGCTGGGCTCCGTGGCCCCTCCGCTGTCGAGGCCTGCCCGAGACCTCACCATGCCTGCCCACCTGGGGGCCCTCACCAACCAACTTACCTGGCGGCGCCTCCAGCGCCTCCGCCTTGCCACCCCAGCCGGCACCTCCTGGCGCCTCCGGCGCCGTCCCCGGTGGCCCCCGCGTGTCGGGGAAGGGGTTTTGGGACAGCGGTGGTCCAGTGCCGATCTACGGAATCCGCGCGGACTTCCGAAGGTTTTCGTCTACGTCTATTGTTGGGTCGGGCATGTACCTCTCCAGGAGGAATATTCGAAACTAGTATTTGTCATATCACTTGTCGACAATGTTTCAACATGGTTGGACTTTAAAAAGTCCAAATCCGCCTGTAGGAGGACATGCCGACCTAAGCTTCTTGTCGTTCTCCTACTGCAGGCTCAGAGGGTTGGCGACCTCTGAGTGCGCATCGGTTTTGCTGTGCCATCGAAGAAAAACAAAACAGCTTACATATAAACTGTTGACGGTCCGCGCGGATTTCTTGGATCTGCGCTCGACCCTCTCCCAAGCGCGCGGAGCGCGCTAGGGGCAGCGCTGGAGGCGATGCCCGGGTGCCCAGCGCAAACCCAAGAAATCCGCGCGGACCGTAAACAGTTTATGTCTATGCTGTTGTTCTGTCCTCCATGCCAGGATTACGTACTAGCTTGAAGCATATCCTGATCCCTGTGTTTGGAATTACCTTTCCGCGGTGCCGATTTTGAGGACTTCTTCGGTTTCGGAGGACACATCCCCCACCATTGTCATCGGTCATCGCCTCCGGCTTCTCGATTTTGGGGATAGGGATCAGTTCGAGGTTGGTTACACGATCGGCGGCGAGCGTAGGGGGGAGATGAGAAAGAGAAGGCCTTCTCAGAAGGCGTTGCTCAGAACACTTCTCAGAAGGCCGGGGAACTTCCGAGCCTGCTAAGAAGGCCTTCTCCTTCTCACTTCTCCCCCCCTCGCTCGCCGCCGACTTTATGATGTAGGGGTAGGGATCAGGTCGGGTCTGGTTGCCCGAGCTCGCACGCGGTAGAGACGCCGCGCAGGCCCGCGGGGCCGTTCCCGAGCCCCCGGGCCCTCGGAGCTCGCTGGGCTGAGGATGCGGCGAGGGCCTGCGGTGCGGTGTGGCCTGCCCGCGCGGGCCCACGAGGGATGCAGCATCGTGCAACCGAGCCTTCAGCATTTTGCTGATGGCAGTCCTCGGGCTCCAGTACTGGTTCCACCCCAGACATGATCGCGTCGTTAAAACAGTAAGGACGGGAGGTTTTTGGCCATTTTCGGCCTCGGGGGGCTCTCGCCGGACCCCTGGACCGTCAAAGAACGACTCAGGATGAAGAACCGGTCCTGAACAAATCAGGACCTCGCATGTCTGGGACCTGATCTTCGCCGCCACTGCGCCCGGCAGCGCCCGCGGGTGCGCCCTGGCCCCGACTCTGGCTGCTGCCGCGGTCCCCGCTGCCCTAGCTGGCCGCCCCGGCCCGCTCACCGCGGGACTCTTCCAGGTCTGAACACCTTCCCCCTCTTCTCTTCGCGCGGCCGCCCTCGTCTTCGCCTCTCTCTCTCTCTCTTTCGCACGCCGGTTGCCCCGATTCGCCCCGCGCTGGTGCGGACTGCCTCTGCCTCGCCGCCGACGAGAAAAGTATCTAAGCTCTGTCTCCGTCACCCTCCCTATCCAGATCCCCACCATCTCAGCACCCCTCTTGGGGATGCGCCATCGAAACTCGAAGGAAACAGCCTACAGCCACCCGCATAGTGAGGATGGGCAACCCTCTCAATGGTACCTTGGATCTTTGCCTCCTCGGTTCATCCTTGGCCACTTTCGTCGGCCGCGCCCCGCTCGAGAAGCTTCGACATGGGCGTCCAAAGCCCTTGCATCCTTATCGCGCATCCTTTTGATACGGGCCGAATGTATCGTGTAATCGAGCCAAATCCCCATCCCCATCCCCGTCCAGACCCCCACCATCTCAGCACCCCAGTTGGGAGTGTATCCCAGCGAATGAGGTGGTGCGACGACATCTCACAATGTGTACGAGCTGTCACTGGGGATAATACCGAGACGTGGGTGGATGTTGCTCGAGACCGGACACTCCTGGAACAAGTTACCCGCGTCGCTCCTGAGGGGCCCGCCTGCCGGCGGACACGCGCGTCTCGTGCCCCTCGACGCCCGAAGGAAGCAGCCGAGATCCCCATTGAGAGGGGCAGGTCGGCCCATGGGGCCCAGGGCCCGCCCAGGGGGACAGGGGTCGGCGAGACGAAGCTCAGTCACGTGACCTTCCTGGTCGCCTCCCTCCCGCGCTCGTGTCCGCTCGGCAATCGCGAGCCGCCCAGAGCGTTACAGTGTGTGTCTATAGGGAAGCTCCGCCCTGGGGCATACCTACGGTTTGGTCTTCGACGGTGCGTTGACCTTGCTGCCAACGCTTTGGTAGCCTGCTTCAAGACGTGATTGGTTTAGTGTTTTATGGTGTGTCTGTAAGACAAAGAAAAAACTCCCTCGTGGCGCCATCGTCGGTGCCCGGTGCGCTGTCCAACCGAGTATCGGAGAAGAGCACGCGGCATATATGTAATTTTCCGAGCTCCGCGCGGTTTTCTGGGCGCTTGGGCACCTCTAGCGACGCCTCCGGCGCCGCCCCTGGCGCGCTCCCCTCGCCGAGGAGGGGGGGTCCATCGCCGATCCAAGAAATTCGCGCGGACCTCAGAGGACTAATTTTTATGCAGTGCGTTGATCCGCTCAAGAAAGTGTCGTACAGTGAAGGGGATGACGAGGATAATCACAATCTCACATTGCATCTTCGGGAGGCCATGTCTGCACTGGGTATTGTTTGGTTTTGCCATTCTGCATCGACTCGACGTGGACTCGACGCGGACATCGGCGAGATGGGACAGTCAGGGTCCCCCAAAGAGGCAACATAAACGTCCACAGTTCGCTATGAAGGAACAGGGTCCTGAGGACACGGGTCCTAGATGCCAGGGCTTTCCCCAGGACCAGTTCTGAATCTCTAGAGCAGTCGAGGCCGATGGTAAGGATGGGTAACCTTCCCAAGAGTGCCCTTGCATCCTTTGCCTCCTCGGTCCGTCCTTCACCCCTCTCGATGGCCAGCCCCGCGCGACAAGGCGCTCAAGGCCCTTGATTCCTGACCGCGCATCCTTACTATCAGTTTAGGCTGTAGACCCCAGGGGCTTTCCCCAGGACCAGTTCTCCATCACTGGGTGCGTTCTGACCAGAATCTCGATGCGAACCTTCTTCTTCCTCCGATCCTAGACCCCCAGGGCTTTCCCCAAGGCCAGCTCTTCATCGCCAGGTCGTTTTGTGGACGGTCCCCTGGCCCGTTGGAGGGCCTTGGAGGCCCGACGAACGGCGAGACACGTCCAGGACCTCTTTTTCCTATTTCGAAGAAGAAAAAGCGCCGTGAACATAAACTTTTGGCGCTCCACGCGGATTACTTGGATCCGCGCTGCACCCCCCCCTGGCGCGCTCCGCGCGCCAGTGGCGGCGCTGGAGGCGCCGCCGGGGGGAGGGGGTCCAGCGCAGATCCAACAAATCTGCGCGGAGCGCCAAAAGTTTATGTTTATGGCGTTTCCGTAGTAAGGGCGCACGGATGTCCTTAGGGTAACCCTTGCGTTCTTGCCTTTGCGGCCCGGCCTTTCGCGGTTTTCGCTGGCCAGCCTTTCAGGGTGGTGGCGGTCCGCCGCCTAAAGGGTGCCAATTTCGGCGTCCAAGGCCCTTGCGTCATGGCACCAACATCGCATAGCGGATTTCGTTCGGAAAACACCGGGATGGGCCCGGATTGTCCTAGAGAATGTCGCTCCGGATGTCGAGGTGATTTCCGTACGGTTTTTTGTTAGTCAGGAATGCAGAATCCAAAACATCTGCGTGAAATTCTGAAATGAATTTCTCTTTTCGCCCGCCTTTTTGGGGTTTGCACTGGCCGAGATCCAAATAAACAGTCCGCTGGAGCACGTTCGCAAGGGACACCAACGGGGCGCTGCCCGTGACCTGGGCTTCGCGGGTGCCCACGGCGAGGCCAGTCGCGGGGGAGAGGACGAGCTGGAGGAGGAGGGCGACGAAGATGAGAATGCAGCCCAGGAGGAGGAGGAGGAGGAGGAGGAGGAGGAGCAGGAGGAGGAGAAGGAGGAGGAGGAGGAGCAGAAGTAGGAGGAGGAGTAGCAGGAGTAGGAGTAGGAGTAGGAGTAGGAGGAGGAGGAGGAGGAGGAGGAGGAGGAGGAGGAGGGGAGGAGGAGGATCAGGAGGAGAAGTCAGGAGTAGGAGTAGGAGAAGGAGTAGGGTAGGAGTAGGAAAAGGAGGAGGAGGAGGAAGAAGAGGAGGAGGATGAAGAGGAGGAGGAGGAACAGGACTAGGAGGAGGAGGAGGCGGACGAGGAGGAGGAAGAGGAGCAAGAGGAGGAGGAGGAGTAGGAGTAGGAGTAGGAGTAAGAGTAGGAGTAGGAGTAGGAAGCAAGCTAGCCAGCTCGAGCGAGTCAAGCATGGCATGCCCAGTCCCACCCGCCCTCCCACAACATAAGAAGCAAAGCTGGCACAACTGGGGGCCGAAGTCACACCGGCCAGCCGGTTTGGTACAGCTGATGCGGCCGCGATGGCGGTTGCCGACGGGAACTGGCGAGCGCGTGTTGAATGCCGCGCACGCATTGCCAGACGAGTCGAGAATGGCCCGGTACACCGCAGGAAGCCAGAGGTGGCCGGAGGAAGCCCGACGGTCTGACAGGACACCCCAAAGCATTTTTGTGAAAAAGCATGTGGTTTTTGATGTCTTTATGTTGGAGGAGGAGGAGGAGGAGAAAGCAGGAGCAGGAGTAGGAGTAGGAGGAGGACAAGGGGTAGGGGGAAGATGAGGAGGATGAGTAGGAGGAAGAAGAGCAGAAAGAGGAGTAGGAGTAGGAGTAGGAGTAGGAGTAGGAGTAGGAGTAGGAGTAGGAGTAGGAGTCAAGCTAGCCAGCTCGAGCGAGTCAAGCATGGCATGCCCAGTCCCACCCGCCCTCCCACAACATAAGAAGCAAAGCTGGCACAACTGGGGGCCGAAGTCACACCGGCCAGCCGGTTTGGTACAGCTGATGCGGCCGCGATGGCGGTTGCCGACGGGAACTGGCGAGCGCGTGTTGAATGCCGCGCACGCATTGCCAGACGAGTCGAGAATGGCCCGGTACACCGCAGGAAGCCAGAGGTGGCCGGAGGAAGCCCGACGGTCTGACAGGACACCCCAAAACATTTTTGTGAAAAAACATTGGGTTTTTGATGTTGTTATGTTGAAATGCTTGCAAAAACACGGTATTCGGTAGGATTCTGACATGAACGCGCGAGGGTGCTCTTTGTAGTTTTTTTTGCACAGGATTTGCGGCCTGGGTGCATGACAGAGCATCGCGAGTGCACCTCGCGATGACGTGAAATCGCTGGATTTAACCGAATTCTTAAGATTCCTATGGTTGTCCTATGATTTCAGCAAGAGAGCCCGGGCGGGAAATTTGTATATTTTGCGGCGAAAAAAAAACATGGTTTTTGATGTTTTTATGTTGAAATGCTTGCAAACACACGGTGTTCGGTAGGATTCTGACATGAACGCGCGCGTGTGCTCTTTGTGGTATTTTTTGCAATGGATTATCGCCGTGGACGACAGGACGTCCATGTCGAGAGGAAAAAAAAAAGAAAAATGTTGATTTTGTATTGTGTTTTACAGGTTAGGATGGGACCACCCGGGTGCGCCCGCTATCTGCCGGCCTGAGGGGGGAGTAGGAGTATATTCTAATAAGGAATAAGGATAGGAGTATGAGGAAGAGGAGGAGGAGAAGGAGGAGGTGGACGGCGAGCAGAATACGGACCAGGCGGACGATCAGGGAGCTGCCCAGGAAGAGGAGGTTGAGGAGGAGGAGGAGGAGGAGGAGGAAGAGGAGAAGCAGAACGCGGGCGAGGGGGAAGCCCAGGAGGGGGAGAGGGAGGCAGCCCAGAGCGAGGACTGAGACAGGGTGGAGGAAGAAAAATCGGCCAGGGAGGAGGAGGAGGAGGTGGCCGAAGAGGTGGAGGCGGCGTCGCCCTTCTCCTGCGGGGCCCTTCTCCTTCTCCCCGCCATGTGTGATGCATTGGGTATTCTCCTCCTCGACCTCGTCCCGCTTCACCTGATTCGTCCACCCGCTCGACTTTGTACACAGAGGCGTGCCACGCCGCTTAGCTACGATCACTGCTAATTCCTGCGCGCAAAGTGTGCAGGAGGCATAATCTCTTTCCGAGGGACGGCAGCCATCCACATGCACCGATCCTGGAAAGGCCGATCTTGCGCCTAGGACCTGTGTACGCATGTACGTATACACATTCTAGCTGGGGCATGGCGTATCCACCAATCTTGGGCTCAGGATTTTCCTTGCCAGGTTCGATGAAGATGGATGTGTGGCGTCCTCATCTTTCCATAGTTCTTGAATTTACAGAATATTGAATGTCTATTGCTTGTCATCTCCACCGCTTGGTTTATATGGCCGGGTTCCAGATCTATTGAGCCCCTGCTGGCCGCGAGATCGCCGGTAGTGATCGCAGCGGGTATGCAGGTTGGGATCGGCCGAACTCGCGTTCTGTGCGTTTCGCGCGGTATGTGCGTTTGCCATTGACATTGACATTCTGACCGACGATCGAATTCAACGATGACCACTTGTAGTATCACGGAGTAGATTGACGCGATTGGCATTTTGTATTGCTACCGAGCTGATCAGATCCCAGATCCGTACTCTTAGTCCTTGGGATGTTCGAGATCACCGCGTTGCTGCGGGCAGCAATGATTGTTTGATGCGAAGTCTTGTAAATTGTGTTACGTTTGTAGTTTGCAGGTCTCACCTCCTTCCGCAGGGTGGTTTCAATGCTTTTTGCATGCCCTGCTACAGTAAGCAGTCGTGCGGCTCACAGAAGCTGGTTAGCTACTATGCGACTCTAGCGTTGAACCACGCAGCTCGGTTGCCAGGTCCGAGTTCTTGGCTTTAGCCCACGTCGAGCTGTGCACCGCGCATCGATGGTACAACAACGCATCGACGGTTGAAGACATAACACGTGGCACGTAGGAAGCCAGGCCAAGTCTAAGGTTTTCACGTGTCAGTGCGGATGTCAATCGAGCAGGCTACCAGGAAGTAGAAGTGGTAAGCTCGAGTCCACATTGCGCAGACGTTGTATGGACATCGTGTCAAACGGCTCCTCACAGTGGGCAGCCGGGCACCAGACAGGCTGGACGCTTCGCCCCCTAGATCGTAGTCGGCCTGTGGCGACTGCGCTTTGAGTCTGCAGTGTGGTGCTTGCGCGCACTTGCGCACTTCAATGCGCGTGTAATCTGCGTGTTTTGATGTCGTCGTTCTGGGTTGCGCGCGCGTGCTCGTAGTTGTGGTGTACGTGTGTGTGTGTGTGTGTGTACGTGCGCTGCCCCGCCGTGGCCTGGCCCCGCTCTGAGCTGGCCCGGCCTCTGTCTCCCGCTCGCGCCGGGCCTTGCCTCTCTTCCTTCAGTGCACCGCGGCTTCATTAGCGATTATATGCCCTACATTTGCCCCATCCGCCAGCGCAGTCATTCTGCTTAGCCGCTGGCGTAAAAAAGTGTGTACGTGCGCGCGCGTGTGTGCGCAGTGCCACCTGTTCGCCGTGCTGCCCCGCCGCTCGCCGTCCAGCTCTTCCGTGGCGCGCCTGCTCTCCGCCTCCACGCCGAGGCTCCGCGAAGGATTGCGTGCCCTCTTCCTTCCCGCTCCTCGCTCCTCCTCCTTGCTCCTCCTCCACCTCGGTCCTCCTCCTCCTCCTTCTCCTCCTCCTCCTCCTCCTCCTCTTCCTTCTCCTCCTCCTCCTCCTCCTCCTCCTCCAACAGGGTACGTTCGCTCCTCCTCCTCCTCCTCTTCCTCCTCCTCTTCCTCCTCCGTAGCCGTTTTGGCTCAAGATGCTTGTGTCCTCCGTGCAGGAAGTGAATACTTTTGGTCCGAGGCCAGCTCGTGATTCAGGCAACCTTAGTCGAGCTGCGCGCTGCTGCTGGGGCCAAGAGTCTTCCTGATCCGACCTCTGCGCACAGCACAGGTCGGGTAAATTGAGGACTTTTCCAGTTCCTGGCTTGGCGCTGTGTGGATGGTGGGGCTCCCGCCTGCCCATGACGCCAACACTCCCCGTAAGCACAAGGAAAACAAGCAGAAGACATACTCTGGCGATGTACCCAGCCCTTGAGCAATTCGGGGCAGAAGTACATCAGGATTGCTACAACGGGGGCGATGACGTAACATGGACGCCTGTGATTTTGCGGGCAGCAATCGGAAAGCTCGCAGGCCGTCGATCAAGATATACGGGCGTCGTGGTGGTTACTAACGCAGCCCCTCCAGGGACGGCGAGGTCTCGCTCAGGTCCCCGCTGTGCCTCATTCCACTGGACCCAGCATCAGCCCTCGAAAGCGGCGACAGTGTCGCAGATCGCAGCCCCCCAGGGACGGCGAGGTCAACCTCAGATCCCCGCGGTGCCTCACTCCGCTGGACCCACCAGCAGCCTTCGAAAGTGGCGACGGTTTCGCAGATCGGAGCCCCACAGGGACGGCGAGGTCTCGCTCAGGTCCCCGCTGTGCCTCATTCCACTGGACCCACCAGCAGCCCTCGAAAATGGCGATAGTGTCGCAGATCGCAGCCCCCCAGGGACGGCGAGGTCAGGCTCAGATCTCCGCGGCGCCTCAGTCCGCAGGACCCACCAGCAGCCCTCGAAAGCGGCGACAGTGTCGCAGATCGCAGCCCCCCAGGGACGGCGAGGCCTCGCTCAGATCCCCGCGGTGCCTCGCGCTGCCCTCGGCGGGCCCGCGGCCACGGGCCCCGGAGTCCTGCTGGGCTCCTCTCGCGCGTCCGCTGTTGGCCTTGCCTCCTCCCCTTCAAGCGGTGGCGAAGCGCCCTGGCTTGCCTGTAAGCCCACCAGGGACTGCTCTAAGAACTTGCTGCGGTTTGCACGGGATGTTCCTGGAACGCTCCTGGCCGAGACTGTCTTGTTTTCAAGCATCGGGCTCATTCTAAGGACACTTTTTTGTGATTCGAACATGTTTGGGCTCTTCTATAATTTCGTGGTAGCCCTATAGGAATGCCAGGACGATCGGTCCCTGCTCAGTCTGCCCCAGTCCCTTCCTCCGCCACTCGCGGCTCTTTTAAACAGAGCGAGGCTTTTTTCGGCAAGAACAGGTTGGATCGAGCGTCCCACGTCCTCCCATGACTCTGTCAACATTCTGCTGAACACTTCCTCCCTGACCAGCCAGCGGGGCACCTTAATTAGCTACTCAGAGTAGAACAGGAATGTCCTCATCACGGTGCTCCCGAAATCCAGGGGGCCAGCTGGGCGAGCACCGGCAATGATCCCAAGTTTTGGCCAGGTCCCAAACAGGCGACGACGTGGCCGCCGAGGGGGGTGGACCTCCAGAAGCGTCCGCCGCGGGCTACCCCCCCCCGTTGCGCGGAGAGGCGTCCGAGCCAGGGCGGCGGCAGCTCTGGTGGAGTTGCCCGCGTTTCCCCTCCTTGCCTGTGCCACAGGGCTCGCGGTGCGCTGGTGCAAATCTAGGCCTAGATTGGGTCCGAGTAGGGGAGGTCGGAGGATCGCGCCGCATCGCCGATGCATCGGCGATGCGGCTCGATGCGGAGCCCAATTTTTTCGTCGCCGACGTCGCCGATGCGTCGCCGACGTCGGCGATGCAGCGTCTCCGGCGCCGCCCCTTCCGCGCGCCAGGGAGGGGGGTCCAGTGCCGATCCGAGAGATCCGCGCGGACCTCTGAGTTCTTCTGTTTGTGTCATTGTTCGTTACCCTATTGTGAGGCACGGCGGCTTGCGTCAAGTTCGGGACGGGCATTGAGAGCAGGCGTGTCGAGACGTGGAGGGGGCTGCGGCAAGGAGGTCCGTTCTCCCAGGCTCCCCGGTAGTGCTCAATGCGGTTAAGGAGCATATCCTTCGGGAGTTGGAAGTCGTGTGGAAAGAACGTCGCAACGGCACTCTTTGGGGCCAGAGTAGACAATGCCGCACGCATGCGGCATTCGCGGGCGATACTACGCTCTTGGCACCGCCCTCGACTGCAGCGAGGCGTATGGCAGGCATGCTCCGCGGCGCGCTGGCCAAGCGGGGCTTGCGATTGCACCGTGCGAAGTGCAATCTGCATACCAACAAAGCGGAATGCGTAATTCGCAGAGGTTCCGTCCCGGAGGGTGATTGCGGAAAAGAGTTGCTTGGGCGTGTTGCGCACCATGTTGCCGTTGGTGGATGTAACGGCGGCGAGGTTAAATGATCGGAAATGTTTGAAGCGAGGCTTGTGGTCTACTAGCTTTTGGCAAGTAGACATGGGCATGTATCTGCCCCGACGTGTGCGACCTTTCGACAAGACTGTTGGTAGTTGCGTGCTGCTGTGGTTCAAAGACATCGACAAAGAGGGCGGGTGTGTCCATTCAGCACGTCAGCGCCAGCGCACATGAAGGATGCGACAGCGGATATGCAGCTTCAGGCGGGCGCCAGACGAGGTGTTGCAGGAGTGGATCCAACGCGCTTCGCGGAAGGTTCGGCAGATGGCAGTGCGTGCGGGAGTCCGTGATCTGGCAGCGGGACTACGCCATTCGAGGATGGTTGGACATTTGTGGGCTTGGAGCGTTACCAATGGGGAGGACACCGATTGGACGCCGACTACGCGTGCGCAACGACGCCTGCGACAGACCCCCCCGACCGTCTCGCCGCCGATGGATCAAGCGGAGAAGCGTGTTGCAGCGGTACGCCAGCCACGCAGGGCTGCAAAAGATGGCACCAATCTGGTGGCTTCCCTGCGGACTGGAATGGCCGTAGCGATCATTTCGAGGTCTTCATTGGAGAGCGAACTGGGTTTCAGAGGGTCCATTTTGGAGCGAGCTGGGCTTCATGGGGTCCTTTCCTCCCCTTGTGGTAGGACTTCCTCCCCCATGTGATCATGGGAAACCCATTTGGAATGATGGTGCTGTCTCGAGTTCTTTACAGACCTTTGCAGTCGCTGTCTTTCATCGCATCTTCCATAGGGTCGTCGTGGGATCCCGCTCAACATCGCAAGTCTTCCGTTGTAGCAAAGACATCGCCACGGCACTCGTATGGGCCAGAGTGGACAGTGTCTTGCGCATGCGGTAGTCGCGGACGATGCTGCGCTGTTGGCAAGACCTTTGATTCCGATATAGCGCATGGCCCGCGCGTTCCCGCGCTGGCCAAGCGGGGCTTGCGACTGCACCCTGCGAAATGCAAGGTGCATACTAACAAGGCGGAATGCTTCATTCGCAGAGATGCCGTCTTGGAGGGTGATCGCGGAAAGCAATTGCCAGGGCGTGTTGGGCACCATGTTGCCGTTGGTTGATGTTGCGTTTAAACTAGTGGACTTGGGCCTGTATTTACCTGGCGCTTCTGACTCTCCAGCGCGACCAATGATAGGTTGCGTGCTGTTATGGTTCCGATGCGCCGACAGCGAGGGCGGCTGAGTCCATGCAGCATGTCATAGTGAAGATGCTACGGCGAATATGCAGCTTCTGGCGCGCTTCGCGCAAGGTTCGCCAGATGGTGGCGCGCGCGGGAGTCCGTGATCTGGCAGCGGGACCACGCCAGGCGAGGATGCTTGGATATTTTGTGGGCGCGGAGCGTTGCCGGTTGAGTGGATGCCGATTGGGCGACTGCTACGCGTTCGTAGCGAGGCCTGTGACAGACTCATTCGACCGTTTCGCTGCCGATGGATCGAGCGGGAAAGCGTGCTGCGGCGGTGCGCCAGACACGCAGGGCTGCAAAGATGGCGCCGAGCTGGTGGCCTCCGCGCGGATTGGAATGGCCGCGGCGATCATTCCGAGGGCTTCATTTGAGAGCGAGCTGGGTGTCTCAGGGTCCCCCCCTCCCCGCGGGGGGGGCCTTTTTTGGGGTGGGACTTATCCTCCCCATTTGATCATGCCAAAATCCGGGGCTATGGTGCTGTCTCGTGTTCTTTACAGATCTTTTGTAGTCGCCGTCTACTCAGCACCTCTTTTCGTAGGGTCGTCGTAGGATCCCATACAGCATCGCAAGTCGTTTAGTTGTTTGCGCTCACTTACATTCTATGGCGTTCAGAAGTGCTTGCAGCAGCGCCTGTAGAGGTTTGCGTGCTGATTTGCGCACGCGTTGGCAGGGTCTGGTTTCTTTCGCCGGTTTGTGGGCGCAGTCGCGTTGTGGTGTTTGCAGGCGTCAGTGCTCGTGCGACATTGCGATGCCCACCCAACAGGGTCGGGGAGGGAGGAAGGAGCTGTGGAGGGATCCGCGCAAACAAGCCGATCAAAGTTTAAGTTTCAGGCCTCTGGTGGCACTGACTTGACCGTGACGCGCGTGGTTTGTGGTGGTGTACGCAGGCCTTCGGAGATGTGCACATGCTCCTGTGCACGCGGTGCTTGCATGGGCAGACTCACGATGCGTGCAGCTCTCAGGCCATGCTTTCGCCATCCAACGCTCACAAATACGTCGTGACGCACCCAGGCTATCCTGATAGTGCCAGGGTCGGATTCACTACTGTGCATAACGTCCTGGTCGCATACATTAGGCGGTATTGTAAACGTCAGGCGTCATCCAGCACTGGCACATCATCACCGAGACTCCCCCGCCGCTGCCCTCCTCCCCCTCCGCCTTGAAACAACATCTGCCACTTGCCGTAGCCAGGGGTGTCTGTTCTTGTTGTGTTGGGAGTCTTCCTCGCGCTGGGCGCGTCGCCCAGCGCGTGTGTGTGTGTGTGCGCGCGCGCGTGTGTGTGTGTGTGTGTGTGTGCGCTTGCGCCATTGACAGTGTGCACGTTCTGTACACCGTACATCCTACAATGCTCGATCGCAGTTCGCACTTCCATCTGCTGCGCGCGCCTGAGGATCCCCAGGCGCCGCAGACTCAGGAAGTGTGCGCGCGCGAGCTTGTGAACGTAGCCTTTGGCTCGAGGGCGCGCCTCTGAAGGCGCTGTCCCGGGGCGCCCGCCCAGCGGCATTCGTGCGCCGCCTGCGTGGTGGATGACGCCCGAAGCCGCCCGCGGCTCCTGCCTCGGGGGTGCGCGCAGCTCCCTCCGGGACGCGCTGTTTCGGGGCGCCGGGCGGGCCTGCGGCAGCAGGTGTGGCTCGGCGCCCTGGCGCTGCGCGGGCCTGGGCGGGGCTGGCTGGCTCGGTGGCGGCAAAGACTTGGCGGCACGCAGGGGGGGGGCGGGGCGGGGGGGGGCTCCCACGAAGGCCGGGGCTTTCTTATCATTAAGTCGGGCATGTCCCTCTACCGGAGGAGTACTAAAGCACAGACAAAAAGAATCAGGGGACGATGTTTCTACGATTTCCGTTTCTTGATGAATCTTGTTTGGCGCTTGTGGTTTGTTTCTCTCAACATCCGCCTGCAGGACGGCTGCGCGTGAGAGAGGCCCTTCGCCAGAAGTGGCCTGTGCTGCGGACCCACACGGCCCCCACCAGCACTGACTGGCGTCCTTGGACTGCTTGGATTTTGCCTCCCCAGTGGCCCCTTGCGGCCGCGCACCAACAGTCACTCCGTCCTGGGGTCCGTCCTGCGCGCAGCCGAGAGAAGCCTTCTAAGAAGCCTGCGAGACCTTCTAAGAGGCCCTCTCCTTTCTCGGACAGTTAACCCCCTTTCGACCTTCCCCCTTGGTGCGCGCCGCCAAAGAGACGGCCCGTTGAGCCAGGATATTTCGCCAGTGGTTTCACGTCCTGGCTGTTCGAGCAAGGGAGTGCCCTCGAGGAGGTCCAATGCGACAGAATTGTTCAAAACTGCCAGCAGTGAGCTGAGGCAGCCGCTGAGGCGGCAGGCGGGCATTGGCACATGGATGGCCGGCTCTGGCAGGGACGTGCCGCTGCCAGGTGGTCTTCCTTCCACGCCAGCGTCGAGGACACCGTGCGGCGAGCGGACGCAGCTTGTGATGGAGCAGTTCCAGCAGTGGGATTTGGACGGCAGTGGCAACATCACCCCTGCAGAGCTTGCCGAGCTTTGGACGCGCAGCGCGGCGTCCGCCTGCGCCAGGAAGCTGAGCGACAAGGAGGTCCTCCTGGTCGCCGCGACCGTGGAGAGTACTTTCGAGTTGCTCGACGCGGACCGGTCGGGCTGCGTGTCGGGGCCGGAGTGGCTACACTCCGTTCTCATGGACAGGTATTCGCCTGGGCCTGCCGCTGCACGGGTGCTGACGGAGCGCTGCGTCGCGCAGAAGAGCCTTTCAGACTTGGTGCACGACTGGTTGTCCGTGGATCCGACCGCCACGGGCATGGTTACCCGCGACGAGGTGGGCGAGAAGCTGGGATCGGTCGGTTCGGCGAGGAGCTTTGTGTTGGAGGGCATGCTTGGCTTCATGGACAGGGAGGGTGGTTCTGACTTGACCTATGCGGAGTACTGTGCGTCCCGCTGTGGCCTGTATTTCAGGCGCGTGGAAATATATCTCTATGATCTGTCTAAGAGTTTTGCTCATGTCCTGTCGCCGCTGCTGCTGGGTCACCACGAGGAGGGCGTGTGGCATTCCAGCATCGTCCTGCAGGGAGTGGAGATCTACTACTACGGCACGATCTGCGCGGACCTCGCAGGGAGCACCGAGTTCGGGACGCCAACGGAGAAGATCGAGTTGGGCTTCACCCTGCGCTCCTGCGCAGAGTTGAACAGTTTCCTGGACACCATCGACGCGGATTTTCAGCCCGAGAGTTACGATATCTTTGGGCACAATTGCAACGACCTGAGCGACACCGTGGCTCTCTTCCTGCTCGGGAGGCACATCCCGAACTCCGTGCGCCTCATGACCGAACGCCTCGCGAAGTCCTCGGTCTGCAGGGCCGTCGCGAGTCTGCTGACGGGCGCGCTCGACGGAAGCGAAGCGGGGAAGATCAAGCCTGCGGGCGGGGACCCTCCAGGCGACCAGGCACTAGCTCGAGCATTTTCGTTCGCTGACGCTGAGGCCTCCGTACTGGACCTGGATGAGAAAGATACCGCCGACTTGGACTCCACACAGTTGGTCTATGCAGAGGTGCCCGACTGTGTTGCCCGCGTAGTGGCCTACGTGCTGCGAGAGGCCGACGAGGACACTTCTGACCTGAAGTGGCTCGACGCCACCGGGTGCTTCCACTTGGCGGCCGGGGCCAGAACGAAGGACTTGAGGCCCTATTTGCTGCACAAGACCAAGCACGGAGGCGAGGGCGAAGATGCCCGGCTTGAAGTGTTCATGGCCGCACATCAGGCCGCCCGAAAATGCAACGTGGAGCCCCACAGTTTTTGCCTCCGGCACCGATCCGGAGCATCCCTGACTGCTTCCAGGAGCACGTGCCCGAACGGGCACATGCTGAAGCCCAGAGGCGCCACCGCAGCGTCCTGTGGGATCATCCCGTGCGTGGCCAAGAACCCAGGCCAGATGGAGTGCAGCGTTTGCCGGTGCACCCTGGGCCCCCGCCAGTGGCGCGCCAGCTGCATCCCGTGCCGTTACGCGGTGTGCCAGGGCTGCTGGGAGCACACCGCCTCGAGCGCGCTCCACGGCAGGGAGCAGCTGCAGCTCGCGAGCGGCACGGCAGCGCCGTGCTGCCCGTCGGGGCACGCGATGGAGCGCATGGTCGGCCAGCAGGTGCGGGGGGACTGCGCCTGCAGCCTCTGCGGGCGAAACTCGCTCGGTGCCACGTGCCCGTTCTTCCTCAGCTTCGGCGGCTGGCAGCCACGCTCGGCGACCATTTGCGAACCCTACTTTCTGCGGGTCCACTCGGCGCGGGTGCATCGGACACCCTCGCTGCGGTTCACTCGGCTGCAGGCACCCTTCGGATTCTGAACCCCAGCAAGCGGTTCCTGAATCTGACTTGCAGGGGTAGGGTTCACATGTGGTTGCTTGTTCACACCACCGCTGGCCCGGGCCAATGTCCACCCTGAGCTTTCTGCGTTGGTGTACACATCCTCCTGACCAAAAGTCAGGAGGGTCCATGTACTGCAATCGGGGGCCCAGCCCGGACCTCCAGCGTCGCGGTTCTTCCCCGGGGCTTCCGGCCCGATCCCCCTGCCCCCTCGGGGTCCGAGCAACTTGGCCTTGGATGCCGACCGAGATCGCGAGGCGGCGCCCGAGCGTCAGGGAGGGCGGGCTCTCGGCCTGGGCCGGTGGCGGCGCACGGCTGCTGGTCGCCGGTCGGCTGCCGCATCTGCGCCTACGACCTGTGCCACCACTGCGCGCGGAAGGGCACGGCCGACGGCCGCGCCTGAGAAAGGTCGCGGGATGCCTTGCGGCGCAGGTCCGGCAGAACCCAATCGACCGATTCGAAGGAGAGGGGCTCGACGGAACGCGGCGCGAGTCAGCGGAGAAATCCGCACCCCACCCTTGCCGATCAACCATTCAGGCAACTCGATGGGCGGCGGGAGCAGGGTTCGGAATATGCCGAACGCGTGGCGAAGTCCGAACCCCGCCCCCGCCGTCCATGGATTCAGGAGAATCACAGGTCTGTGGGGTAGGGTTCGGATGTCGGAAAGAGCGTGTTCTACCGCTGCTGGCGGAAAACCGGGGGGGGTCACTACCGGTTCGAACCCCTCCCCCCCCCCCTCCGGAAAACCGGGGGGGGTCACTACCGGTTCGAACCCCTCCCCCCCCCCCCCCCCCTGCTCATCATGAAAAGGGGGGGGGGTCACTACCGGTTCGAACCCCTCCCCCCCCCCCTCCGGATCCGGAAAACCGGGGGGGGTCACTACCGGTTCGAACCCCCCCCCCCCTCGAAAACCGAGTGGGGGTGCGGACAGTGGTGGGGACGGTGTTGGTGGGGACAGTGGTGAGGGGATAGCGGGACAGTGGTG
>CAUYUJ010002725.1:207029-221869 GCA_963575745.1 Prorocentrum cordatum
CCGAGGGGCCCCTGCCAGGGACAGGCCCCGCGCGAGGCGACGGCGTCGGCCGTGCAGACGTCGCCAGTTCGCCCAGGACGGCCCAAGCAGCGAGGGCGGAGGCGCGCTGGCGATGGCTCGGTCTGCAGCTCGCCCGGCGCGGCGCCGCCTCGAGCCATGGCGGCCGGGCGGGCCCTCGGCAGGAGCCGCGCGCGCCTTCCAAGCCCTCCCAGCCCTCTCCGTCCTGGGGTCAGCGATCGACGACCAGCCCCTGAGATTTACTTGACTCCCAGAGACAGTTTCGAGCACCAGGCAAGTACCGAAATTGGAGGGTTTTCAGGTGTCGGGCCCTGGTAGGCGATACTCGTTCGACAGTGTTTCGATATTTTTTTGGGGGTGCTCGAGATTATCTTTGGGCTTGGGTCCTTGAGTACGATGGGGGCAACATAGCGCTTGCGTTTCTTTTTGTCCGGTCTCCGCGGAGGCCGCCGGAGACTCCCACGGGGGGGCCCGCGGGTATACCCCACGGAGGCCCCCGTCCGCCCCCCGCGCTCGAGGGGGGCGGACGGGGCACGCACCCGACGACCGAGGGGCGAGGAGGCGCCGCTGGACGAGGCGTAGATGAGAGTGGCCCTTCGCCAGAGTGACCTTTTGGGTGCGGGCCCAGGGGGATCCCCGGACCTCAGGAGCAACGATAGGGGGGGAACAGGCATTGGGGGGATGCATCGACCCCCAATCGCCCATTGATCGCCAATAGGGGCTGGGAAGCCCCAACCTGCCCAGAAACGTGCGGATTCACTATCGGGGGCCTATCGCCGATCTATTGGCGATGTATCGCCGATTCCAGGTCGGTGCATCCCCCCTGTGCCAGTCCCCCCCTTCCGTTGCCCCGTCTCGCGTGCTTGTGTCTGGTCCCCCCCGCGGCCCCCACAAAAGCCGCGCACCGAAGGCCACCTCTTACCCAGGGTCGCTCTGGCAGTCGAGGAGGCGCCGCGTGCGCACCCACCCTGGCCGGGCCAACCTCGGCCACGCGCAGAGGGGGGCAGGGGGGGGGGTGGAAGGATTCTCAGAAGCGCCCTGCTTCGAAGGCGCGGGCCTTGTATCTGCAGAGACAGGGCCGGCGCCTATGAGAAGCAGCCTCGTTCCAAGAAGCCTTCCCCCCTCCCCGCCTCTGAGAAGCCTGCCCCCTCGTTAGGAGGAAAGTCCCTGGAGGCCTCGCGCGGCGAGTAACAGTTGTATTAGTCAGTCCACACGTCGGCTCCTTCAGCTACGGGTCGACGCTCGTGTAGCGATGCTCGCCAGGAGTGTCTTCAGAAGCCTCGTGCGCGCCGCCCGTAGAAGAACACCCAGCCCGGCCAGGCCAACCCTGGGCCCCCAGCCCCTTCCACTGCCAAGGGTTAAGTCGGGCGTGCCTCTCTACAGGAGGAATATTCAAACATAGTCAAAACATAGTCTGGGAACGAGGTTTGGACTATTTTAGGTTACTTGTTTGATCTATTATAGCTATTCTTAAGTTTTCCTCCAGAATCCGCCTGTAGGGGCACGTGCCCGACTTAAGCCAAGGGCCGCGGGAGGGCGTGTGAGCCGATCGGGTCGTGGGGGTCCACAGGCTGTGCCTGGCCTGGGGTTGGTGCAGGCTCTTGCAGTCTTCGTGTCAAGGAGGGCGGAGTCGGAGGAGAAGGAGCCGCATGAGGAGGAGTCCGAGGAGGAGAATGATGAGGAGGAGGAGGAGGAGGAGGAGGAGGAGCAAGAGGAGGAGGGAGAGGAGGAGGGAGGCCGAGGAGGAGGAGGGAGGGAGGAGAGGGGGAGGAGGAGGGGAGGAGGAGGAGGAGGAGGAGGAGGAGGAGGAGGAGGAGGAAGAGCAGGAGGAGGAGGAGGAGGGAGGAGCAGGAGGAGGATGAGGATGAGGAGGAGAAGGGAGAGGAGGAGGAGGAGGAGCATGAGGAGGAGGAGGAGGAGGAGGAGCGCGAGGAGGAGGGAGCGGGAGGAGGAGGGGACGGAATGAGGAGGCGGGATGATGGTTAAGGGCGGTAGGTCATCACTCCCCTTTCCTCGTCATCCTTGTTGTCGGTACTCCTCCTCCCCGTCGTCTTCCCCCTCTTCCCTCTCCTTGCTGGACACGTCTGGCGCACTCATTGCATAGTCAGCATCACCCATGGGTCAGAAGTGTGGTGAGGTGCTGCTCTTGATAATCACCATGATGCCAGCACGTTCCCCCCCCCCACACACACAGTGGCTCAATGCAGCATGGGGCGCAGCATGGGGCGTCGTCTATGGAGCGCCGCGATGAGGTGCAACCCATGATGCGTTTCTCGGTTCAGTCTAGCCGGGCGGTTCCTCATGAAGAATGCGAGGTCGTCAGCTCCACCGGCCGTCGCCAACTCAAGTGCTCGATCCAAATGCCACACACCCGCCCGTAACGTGTCGGCAGCGCTCAACTGGCGTGAAGACGCGAGGGCCCCCCATATGCAGATCCACGGCTCGGGCGGGCGAGAGTGCTAAGGACGATGACCTGATGGCGAGGGCGGCGGCGACGACGACGACGACGTCGATGACATTGATGCCGACGGTGTCGTTGGTGACGACGACGATGGTGACGATGATGGTGGCGACGACGACGACGAAGATGACGATGGTTGCGATGATGGTGATGATGATAATGATGCTGATGATGATGGTGATGATTATTATGGCAGTGGCAGTAATGACGCCCGCGATGATCGATGGCCCTGATAAGGATGAAGAAGTGCGCGCGCGCAGGATTCCAGAAATCCCGGCAGGATTCGCCACTGTACAGCCACTAGGTGTTCATATCAGACGTGTGTTGAGCACATCTATGCTGACACGCTGAGACGACACGTGGTTTTGGAATCATGGTGACATACGCGCTGAGACAGGCGAGTGTGGCCGGCATGGTATGTGATTTTGGGCAGAGTGGGCCTGGCGCGTGCGTTGCTGAAGGTTTCTGGCATGCGCGCGCGTGGCCCGCATGGTCCCTCCTTTGACGTCGCGGCAACCGATTTGATTGCCCGTCTGTTTCGACGACTTGCGCTCGCAGATATCTGGCATTGTTGTTTGAACTAGATCGTGGTATTACACTCATCTAGGCCTCCTAGATGGGACCCGAGTAGATGGGGTCGGAGGATCGCGCTGCATCTCTGATGCATCGACGGTGAGGCTCGATGCGGAGCCCGACTTTCGCCACGCCGACGGCGCCAAGGCATCGCGGGCATCGCAGGTGCATCGCCACTACATCGTCAATGCATCGCCGATGCATCGCCGATGCATCGCCGATGCATCGCCGATGTAACGGCGATGCGGCGCGATCCTCGGACCCCATCTCTTCCGACCCCATCCAGGAGGCCTCTTACCCAGGCGTACGTATGTACTGTATACCCATGTATGCTGGAGCACAGCAGCGGTGTCGACGGAGTTTGATACGTGCGCTCGAGGGCGCGCGCACGTGGCCCGCATCGTGCTGTTCGATAGGTCGTATGACAAAGCGCGCTAGTTAGACCAATGCGCAGGCACCGAGTGATGTGGTTTGACCCGGATGAGGCGGAGAGGCGATACCAGCCACTGGCATGGTTCCATCCCACTTTTTGTTTGGGGATGAGCGATCGTGCACCGGACAACCACGGTCTCGGTGGGGAGGGGGAACGAGTAAGTCTCTTGGAGGAGAGAAGAGATAGCGAAAAGGGCTTGCGCCCTCCTTCGCCAGCAATCCAGGCAGATCGCGCGTCTGGAACGCGTGAATTCTGGGCGTTGGGGCTGCCCGCTCCCCCTCCTCTTCCTTCCTGCTCTCCTGGCCTTTCCTTTCTCCCTTACCATCGGCTTCGATTCCTGTCAGTCCTCCGCTTCCGCTTCCACCCTCCTCCTCCTCCTCCTCCTCCTCCTCCTCCTCCTCCTCTTCCTCTTCCTCTTCCTTCCCTTCCTGCTCCTCCTCTACCTCCTCCATATCTTCCTTCCCCTCGTACTCTTCTTCCCCTTCCTCTTGATGACCTCCTGGGGGCTTCTTCGGGGCGACTGGGGGGTCTTGTTGGGGCCCTCTTGGGCCGTCTCAGGTCCCTCTTGGGCCTTCTTGTGTTCCGCTTGACTGTCTTTGCAGGCCCTCTTGGAGACATCTTGGGCCTTCTTGGGTTTTTGTTGGGCGCATGGAAATTCGTGATTCAAATTTCTTGAGTCCCTCTTGGGGGTACTCGTCGGGCCCTCTTGTGGCGTCTTGGGGGCCTCTTTGGCCATTTGTGTGCCTACCATGGTGCGTCTTGGGGCCCTCACGGGCCGTCTTGGGCTCCTGAGGCTGTCTTCGGAGCCTCCTGGTGGCATCTTCGATGTCTGGGAGCTCCTGGCAGTGCGGTGGCAACCCTGCTGGAATTCTCTATAGCCTCAGAGCGGCCACAATGCCAAATGAAGCGTATCTCTGCAGTTTCGTATCGCGCAGCGCCTTCTCCAAATTCCCTCCAGAGGCTCCGCTCCAGCAATTAGCTCTTTTCCTTTACGCCCGAACTCTGGTCGTGATTATTGTTGGCTTGGTCAGCCCTTCGTAAACTTCATGTTGTATCTGTTACTGTACGCCGCTGCTGGTCGTGCCTCCGAGGTTCGGGCCTGCCAGCTTTGAGCCGATACGATGTCTCGGGTGACTCGTGTCGTCTAGTTTTTCTTGTCTCTCCCATCTTTCTCGTCGTCGTCCTCCTGCTGATCCCTCATTTGTTCTGGTTGCTTTTACATTTCGCAGGGAGCAGGATATGTCCGCCCTGACCAGCGCCTGCGGTAGGCAACACATCACTTTTGGATTTACTGGCCTATCCTCGATTTGAGGCCGGGCCCCGTTGAAGTCTCCTGCTCTCCCCCTCATCCTCCTCCTTCTCCTCCTCCTCCTCCTCCGCCTCTCCTTCGGACAGTGATAGGATGTACTGGCCTATCCGCGATGTGACTTCGCATCAGGAGGCTGGATGCCATTGTTGAGCACACTCGCTTACAGTGGGGGCCCATACCAAGAAACACCCTGCTTGCCTCCAGGATGCCCTTGGTTTCTTGGGTTTCGATTGTTTTGCTGTGGGAGGCGTGACGCTCCCACACCAAGAATCAATGGACGTCCTGGGGTCTCAGGGTTGGATTTCTCGTCGAAGGTTTCTTGTGGACTGGCCTCCACTGTATCCGCAATTTGACTTCGATGGATACTCTTTGCATTGGCCCCTCTGGCTGAACGCTTTCTTTCCTCCCAGCAGCGCTCATGCGCTCCAGCGGTTTCCGAGTTCTGGTGCGCTCTACAGTGGGGGCCCATGCCAAGAGACACCTTGCTTGCCTCCAGGGTGCCCTTGGTTTCTTGGGTTTCGATGACTTTGCGGTAGAAAGCGCGACCTTCCCACACCAAGAATCAATGGACGTCCTGGGGTTTCAGGGTAGGGTTTCTTGTGAAAGGTTTCGTGTGGACTGGCTTCCACTGTATTTTCTCCGCCTGAGAGTGCCTCTAACCAACTTGATGACACAAGTCTTGTGCATTTCCTTATCAGCCTTCCCCTCTCGTCGAGCCCACCGCCAAGGCACGGATATTCGGCCGCAGCTGCGCCCTGTGAAATCGTTGGTAGGCTATAGCTCCTGAGGCTCACGCGGATGCAGGGCTGCGTGCGGCATCGAAGTAGTTCTCCCTATCGTCTCCTAGTCGATGTTTGTGGTGCGCTGATGACCGTGCTGCTGTCACAACCGCCCGCATCTCCGCCCCTCTGGCGGATCATCCCGCTCCCACCTCCCCTTTCGGAACAAGCTCTAGACCGGCCACGGAATCGAGCCGCCCCGCCCCTCTCCCCCCCCCCTTCAGGTGTTTTGCTTTGACGCGACGGGCCCCTCATAGGCAGTAAACTGAAGACGGGACTGGAGAGACAGCGGACTGCATCCCTGCCTCCTCGCATCCCTGTGATACGTGCTGACTGGAACACGAGACCACAGCTCCTCAGGAACCTTTACAGCCTTGCGCCTCCTGGTGGGCTGGCATCAGCTGTGGCCATCCGCGCGGAGGCCACCTACCATGCTCGAGCACACGCCCCACCAGCCCACTCATAACCTCGTGGCAACACTCAAGACGGGCGTGAGTGCATTTACAGTCGACCCGCATGATAAGGATGGGCAACCTTCCCAAGGGTACCCTTGTATCCCTGCCTCCTCAGCCCATCCTTGGCCACTTTCGTTGGCCGCGCCCCGCTAGCAAAGCTTCGACATGGCCTGCCAAGGCCCTTGCATCCTTACCGCGCATCCTTACTATACGGGTCGACCGTACCCATCGGGATGGGATTTGGTCGCGAATCTCGAGTGGCCCAGCGACGCGCGGACCCGGCTCTCGCAGATCCATGGCTCGCGCGGGCGCGTGATGCTGGTGGCGACGACACCGTCGACAACGACGATGACGATCATGGTGATGGTAATCGTGGTGGCGATGATAACGAGGGCGACGACATCGTTGACGATGATGACGATTGTGGTGATGATGACGACGACTGTGGTAATGATGCTGGTGACGATGACTTTGGCAATGGTGATGAGTATGGTGCTGACGAGGGATGAAGAAGTGAGCCCGCCGAAATGCTGCAAGTCCGACTTTGCCGCATTGAGGACCAAGGGTGTTCGTATGCGTTTGGAGAAAACTGTGTTGAACGTTTGTCCCTTCCAGCCGCGTTTCGGCTTGCCATCGTTTGTTCAACGGTCAGGCCCAATGGGATCGCTGATTGATCGGATTTGGGTTTCTTGAGGGAGGTCTCTTGTGGACTGGCCTCCGCTGTGTAGCCCTGACAGATCCCCAGGGGTCTCCCGCCTCGCCCGCGCCGCGCTCCGTGGACGCCAGGCCCCGGCACTCTGGTTGACCCACAAGGGGATGCAGCTACAAGGGGGTGTGTGCAAGGGATCTGGTGCAACGGATTTGTGCCTTGCAGTGGATTTGGGGCGGGCAATACATTCCCTGGCCCAGGGCTCGTTTCGATTCCTCCGATTCGATTCGGTTCGACTTTGATGGATTCCGATTCCAATTCGATTCGACTTCAGATGCCGATCCCTCAATGGAGGCCTGCTAGCCTGCCGATTTCCGCCGATCCGATTCATTTCGATCGCCGATCCGACTTGTCGATTCGATTCTGGGCTCTCCTGGATTTGTTGGTTGCGGTAGTTTGGGGGCGTGCTATACATTCGGGGGCGCAAATGTACTGCTGGATTCTCGCGTGAGTGCATTGGTTGCAATACACTGCAATGCAATCACCCGGCGCAGTACATTTGCAATACGATTGCCCCCTTTCAGCTGGACCCCCTTTTGGGTCACTCAAGACACTCTCCCAGACCCCCGACGTCGTGACTTTCTCACCAGGTCGACTCCCTTCCCCGGGGCCCTGGTTTTTCATCCTGAATCGTATTTTGACTGTCCCGAGGCCCGGCACAGTCAACCCGCACAGTAAGGACGGCTAACCTTCCCAAGGGTACCCTTGCATCCTTCCCCTTCGGGCCATCCTTGGCCGCTCTCGCTGGCCGCGCCTTGCTCGCAAAGTGTCGACATTGCCTACCAAATCCCTTGCATCCTTACCGTGCATCCTTATCACACTGGTTGGCCGTAAGGGCCCCCGGAGATCGAACATAGCGAAACACTTCCCGTGGCGCTCTGTGACACAGCGCGCGGTGGTCGGGGCTTGGTGCTGCCCAAATTTGGCCTCACCCGCGCGGCCTGCCGCGGCCGCCGGGCCCCGGTGGCCCAGGTGACCTCTGGGTATTCTGCCCCCCTCGGCCCTGCATATCTCGAAGAAGAAGAGCAAGTGGCAGAAACATAAATGTTAGGCCTATGATGTTCCAACCTACTTTAGCAATGATCACCAGAACGAATTTCGAGCACCAGGAAACTACCGAAACTGGAGGGCTTTCACGTGTCGGGCCCTGGGAGGCGATGCTCGTTCGACACTGTTACGATACTTTTTCTGCGTGCTCGAAATTATTTCTGTGGGGGTAGTCACGAGGGGAGCAACATAATCTTAGGCGCTCTGCGAGGATTTCTCGGATCCGCGCTGGGCCCTCCCGGCCGCGCCTCCGGCACAGCCCCTGGTGTGCTCCGCGCACCAGGGAGGGGGTCCCCCGCAGATCCGAGAAATCCGCGCGGACCGTCTCGAGTTTGTGCTTATTCCCCAATCAGTACTTGCACTGAAGGGTTCCTAGCGGATATTGAAAGATTTGGCGACAGTTTCCCGCTGATTTTGGTGGCCGGCTGGGGTTCCCAGTTCCGGGTTCCCGGGTTCCTGGTTATGGGTTCCGGGCCGATTTCGGCGGGTTCCGGGTTCCTGGGTTGACGGTCGATCTCCTTTCCGATCTCTGTATCGATCCCATTTCAAACCATCCATTGATAGGGTTTTTTCTTTGGTGTAATGTTGTTCGTCCTCCTCCAATATCTCGCGACCGCCCGGGCCCACGGATCCCCAAGAGTGTCCAGGGACGACGCAGTGAGCAGGCGTGTAGAGAGGCGTAATTCACCAGTCGTCGAATGTAGGTGTGTCTGGGTTCCCAGATCTCAACCCACCGTTTCAAGCGCCTTCCTGCCTCAAGAGTCGATCTGTTTTGGTGTTTCTATTTCTTGGCGGGCCCAAACCCAATGTACATTATCCGCCTTCCCACTTCATGTTTCTTCTCCCGACCGGCGTGTAACTCACAGGCAGCCTCACCAGGGAAGCGTCGCGACGCCCAGGCACAGTAAGAGCGTGCAGAGCAGAAGTCAAGGAATGACGTGGCACCGCACTCATCGAGAACCCGTATTCGTTTTGGCTCTACCAGTTTTGACCCAGGCCTCCTGAGATTGAGCGCCCCCTTAGCCCCGACCCGGCTCCCGACGCATGATGGCTGCCATCTTCCGCGCCCTCGCGCTGCTGCACCTGCTGCCACGGCTGCTGGCCGCGTCCGCTTGTCCAGACGCGGCGTGCGGCGCAGGCGAGCCGGCAGAGGAAGCCGCGTTGCTTCAGAGCATCTCCAGGAGGGGCGACGCCCGGAGCATCCCGGCGGTGCCGCCGTCCCTGCTGTCCGGGGCAGCGCCTGCTCCTGGCTCGGCGGGGCCCTACCCCGTGAAGTGCTATGCGGGCCAGAGCACGCAGTGCCCAGGCAGCTCGGACCAGTGCGCGGGCAACCAGTGCTGCCCCGGCATCCCGTGGAGCGGCGGCAAGACCTTCCCGTGCCCATCCGCCACCAGCGTCGAGGCCTCGAACTGTGCCAGCAGCCAGAAGGCCTGGTACTGCGCAGCGTCCTCGGACATCCCGGCGGTGCCGCCGTCCCATGTGTCCGGGCCAGCGCCTGCTCCTGGCTCGGCGGGGCCCTACCCCGTGAAGTGCTATGCGGGCCAGAGCACGCAGTGCCCAGGCAGCTCGGACCAGTGCGCGGGCAACCAGTGCTGCCCCGGCATCCCGTGGAGCGGCAACAAGACCTTCCCGTGCCCATCCGCCACCAGCGTCGAGGCCTCGAACTGTGCCAGCAGCCAGAAGGCCTGGTACTGCGCAGCGTCCTCGGCGCTGCAGGGCAGCTCGACCAGGAGGGGCGACGCCCAGAGCATCCCGGCGGTGCCGCCGTCCCTGCTGTCAGGGGCAGCGCCTGCTCCTGGCTCGGCGGGGCCCTACCCCGTGAAGTGCTATGCGGGCCAGAGCACGCAGTGCCCAGGCAGCTCGGACCAGTGCGCGGGCAACCAGTGCTGCCCCGGCATCCGTGGAGCGGCCAACAAGACATCCCGTGCCTCTCGCCATCAGCGTCGAGGCCTCGAAACTGCGGCGCCAGCGACCAGAAGGCCTGGTACTGCGCAGCGTCCTCGGACATCCCGGCGGTGCCGCCGTCCCTGCTGTCAGGGGCAGCGCCTGCTCCTGGCTCGGCGGGGCCCTACCCCGTGAAGTGCTATGCGGGCCAGAGCACGCATGCCCAGGCAGCTTTCGGACCAGTGCGCGGCAAACCAGTGCTGCCCGGCATCACGTGGAGCGGCCAACAAGACCTTCCCGTGCCCATCCGCCACCAGCGTCGAGGCCTCGAACTGTTGGCCAGCAGCCAGAAGGCTAGGTACTGCGCAGCGTCATCGCGCGCAGGGCAGCCGACCAGGTATGCGACGCCCAGAGCATACCGTCAAGAACGATCTGTTAGTAACAGGCGGCAGCGCCTGCTCCTGGCTCGGCGGGGCCCTACCCCGTGAAGTGCTAGTGCGGGCAGAGCCACGCAGTTGACCAGGCAAGCTCGGACAGGCGCGGGACAAAAAAAAAAAAAACCAGTGCTGACCCGGCCAATCCGTGGAGCGGCAACAAGACCTTCCCGTGCCCATCCGCCACCAGCGTCGAGGCCTCGAACTGCGCCAGCGACCAGAAGGCCTGGTACTGCGCAGCGTCCTCGGACATCCCGGCGGTTCCGCCGTCCTGCGTCTGGCGGCAGCGCCTGCTCCGGCTCGGCGGAAGCAGCGGGGCCTACCCCGTGAAGGCCTATGCGGGCCAGAGCACGAGTGCCCCGGCAGCTCGGACCAGTGCGCGGGCAACCAGTGCTGCCCCGCATCCCGTGAGAGCGGCAACAAGACCTCCTCCCATTGCCCATCGCCACCAGCGTCGAGGCCTCGAATTGTGCCAGCGACCAGAAGGCCTTGGTTACTGCGCAAGCGTCTCGGCGCTGCAGGGCAGCTCGACCAGGAGGGGCACGCCAGAGCAATTCCGGCGGATGACTGCAGGGCGCTATGTCTCCGGGGCAGCGCCTGCTCCTGGCTCGGCGGGGCCCTACCCCGTGAAGTGCTATGCGGGCCAGAGCACGCAGTGCCCAGGCAGCTCGGACCAGTGCGCGGGCAACCAGTGCTGCCCCGGCATCCCGTGGAGCGGCAACAAGACCTTCCCGTGCCCATCCGCCACCAGCGTCGAGGCCTCGAACTGCGCCAGCGACCAGAAGGCCTGGTACTGAGGGCCGCGTCCTGGCGCTGCAGGCAGCTCGACCAGGAGCGGCGACGTCCAGAGCATCCCGCGGTGGAGCCGTCCCTGCTGTCCGGGGCGCGCCTGCCTCCTGGCTCGGCGGGGCCCTACCCCGTGAGTGCTATTGCGGGCCAGGAAGCACGCTTGCCCAGGCAGCTCGGACCAGTGCGCGGGCAAAACCAGTGCTGCCCCGGCATCCCGTGGAGCGGCAACAAGACCTTCCCGTGCCCATCCGCCACCAGCGTCGAGGCCTCGAACTGCGCCAGCGTCCAGAAGGCCTGGTACTGCGCAGCGTCCTCGGCGCTGCAGGGCAGCTCGACCAGGAGGGGCGACGCCCAGAGGCTCCCGGCGGTGCCGCAGCCCCTGCTGTAGGGGGCAGCGGCATGCTCGGCTCGGCGGGGCCCTACCCCGTGAAGTGCTATGCGGGCCAGAGCACGCAGTGCCCAGGCAGCTCGGACCAGTGCGCGGGCAACCAGTGCTGCCCCGGCATCCCGTGGAGCGGCAACAAGACCTTCCCGTGCCCATCCGCCATCAGCGTCGAGGCCTCGAACTGCGCCAGCGACCAGAAGGCCTGGTACTGCGCAGCGTCCTCGGGCGATGCCAGGGCAGCTCGACCAGGAGGCGGCGAGCCCGGAGCATCCGCGGTGCCGGGCTCCTGCTGTCCGGGGCAGGCACGCTCCTGGCTCGGCGGGGCCCTACCCCGTGAAGTGCTATGCGGGCCAGAGCACGCAGTGCCCAGGCAGCTCGGACCAGTGCGCGGGCAACCAGTGCTGCCCCGGCATCCCGTGGAGCTGCAAACAAAGACCTTCCCGTGCCCATTCCGCCCACCAGCGTCGAGGCCTCGAAACTGTGCCAAGCAGCCAGAAGGGCTGGTAACTGCGCAGGCGGGCATCGGCGATCTGCGGCAGCTCGACCAGGAGGGGCGACGCCCAGAGCATCCCGGCGGTGCCGCAGGCAGTCCCTGATGTCCGGGGCCACGGCTGATTCCTGGCTCGGCGGGGCCGTTACCCCGTGAGTGCATGCGGGCCAGAGCACGCAGTGCCAGGAGCTCGGACCAGGCGCGGGCAACCAGTGCTGCACCGGCATCCGTGGAGCGGCAACAAGACATTCCGTGCCATCCGCCACCAGCGTCGAGGCCTCGAACTGTGCCAGCAGCCAGAAGGCCTGGTACTGCGCAGCGTCCTCGGCGCTGCAGGGCAGCTCGACCAGGAGGGGCGACGCCCAGAGCATCCCGGCGGTGCCGCCGTCCCTGCTGTCCGGGGCAGCGCCTGCTCCTGGCTCGGCGGGGCCCTACCCCGTGAAGTGCTATGCGGGCCAGAGCACGCAGTGCCCAGGCAGCTCGGACCAGTGCGCGGGCAACCAGTGCTGCCCCGGCATCCCGTGGAGCGGCAACAAGACCTTCCCGTGCCCATCCGCCACCAGCGTCGAGGCCTCGAACTGCGCCAGCGACCAGAAGGCCTGGTACTGCGCGCCGTAGCGGCGCCACAGCAGAGTGAGTTTTTCGGCACATCCACCTGGTGGGTCACAGGTTCTGCGTTAGCGGACGTGGCTGCAGGCTATTTTTGCTCCCCCCGCTCTCGCTCCCTCAACCCTCCCCCCACTCTCGCTCCCTCCCTGTTCCTCCCCCCCTTCCCCTCAGCCCGATGGCCAAAGGACCGTGCCCGATCTCAGAGCGGGAGCGGCGCGTCGCGTTGCGTAGCCGCACTTGGGTTGAACGCTTCGCCGAGTCATTCCAGCAATGGCATTTGATTTGTGGTCAACGGAGTGCCGCACGTCGCGCGGCGTACAGGCTGCGGGAGGTGCTGTACGTCCTTGTGGAGGCTTCTGCAATGCACTGGCAGATCATTGAACGAGAGCGCGGTTACAACTACTCGACGCGGAGATCCGAAAGAGCGCTTTCTACCGTTACTGGCAAGCCCCCCCACGGTTCGAACCGAACCCCCCCTGGGGGGTAAAATCCCCCCCTTCCGAACAGGGGGGAGGGGAGGGGGAAGGGAGAGGAGACCCCTTTATCACCAAGGTTCGAACAGGGTCGGGGGGGGGGCGGCCTCGGCCTCAGCCGCAGCCCCTCCTTGGGATGGGGGGGAGGAAATTTGCCCCCCCCCCCCCCCCCTCCTCGTTTTCAGGACTGGGGGGGGGAGGGGAATTGTCCAGTCAAGCCACGGCCTTGGCAACGCTTGGACATGTATATTTTGTTTCTGCGATGATCATCGAGGAGCCTGGGCCATTCTGCGGCATCGTGCGGAAAATCAATGCACGAAACCGAAGCTTGCACGGGGAATGGACGTCCAGGCGATGGCAAGCGGTACCTCGCGCTCCCTCATATCCCAATGTGTGTATGTCATTTTCATGGCACGTCTCGCTGAGAGCATTTGTCTGTGAGTATCCGGGTGTGTAAATGGACTGGTGCCCCCCACATGAGGTGTTGAAGCTGGTACATCGTCACAATCTGCTAGAGGAGTACGGGGGAGAGGGAGGAGGAGGAGGAGGAGGAGGAGGAGGAGGAGGAGGAGGAGGAGGAGGAGGAGGAGGAGGAGGGAGTGAAGAGGAGTGATGAGGGAAGTGAGGATTTTCTGGACATCCGCAGCCACAGCCGCCTCAGAGGCAGTCAACTCAGTCCAGCTCTACCGTCACTCCCGATCGCTTGGAATGGATTGTTTTGCAGAGCCTTGACCACACCTCCTTTCTCCGAGCGTTTCCCGCAGACCACGCCCCTTTATTCCTGGTCTGGATCCGACGCTCTGGAGGGAGAGAGCCGATAGGGCACGGGCCTTCCTGGCCGAAACGGACGACACTCCCATCACTGCAACCGGCCACGATGCACCCATGACCGACCTCTCGCAGGCGCGTCGGGTCCACCCGCGGCTTGTTGAAACGGTTCCCTGGAGGAGGGCACTGTTCAGAACGCGAGCTCTTGAGACTTCCACTTTGTTGCCAAAACCTGCCTACCCAGCTCTACGAGTGTGGTGGCCTCGCTTCTCTCGGTGCAGGGTGGGGGGGATGGTCTCGACACGCTGAACCTCTCAAGGTCAGTGCGAGACCATCTCTCCATCAAATTTGCTGCAATAGAGGTGACCGCTTGGGCCACCTTCAAATCAAAATTTGGCGCCTGGGCCTCAGGACCCGAGGAACTGGGGTGCAAGGGGGCCCCATCCTTAGCTGCGGTGTCCGCAGCATTGCTCCCCAAGACATGCAGGCGCTCGGACAACGGCAGAGACTGGTCATCCTCCCGACTGGCCTTAATTGATGGGCCTGTTCTCCACCACCACCATCATAAGTTGGAGGGGGAGGGGTTCCTTGTGGCAACACTCAAGACGGGCGTGAGTGCAGTTACAGCCGACCCGCATGATAAGGATGGGCAACCTTCCCAAGGGTACCCTTGTATCCCTGCCTCCTCAGCCCATCCTTGGCCACTTTCGTTGGCCGCGCCCCGCTAGCAAAGCTTCGACATGGCCTGCCAAGGCCCTTGCATCCTTACCGCGCATCCTTACTATACGGGTCGACCGTACCCATCGGGATGGGATTTGGTCGCGAATCTCGAGTGGCCCAGCGACGCGCGGACCCGGCTCTCGCAGATCCATGGCTCGCGCGGGCGCGTGATGCTGGTGGCGACGACACCGTCGACAACGACGATGACGATCATGGTGATGGTAATCGTGGTGGCGATGATAACGAGGGCGACGACATCGGTGACGATGATGACGATTGTGGTGATGATGACGACGACTCTGGTAATGATGCTGGTGACGATGACTTTGGCAATGGTGATGAGTATGGTGCTGACGAGGGATGAAGAAGTGAGCCCGCCGAAATGCTGCAAGTCCGACTTTGCCGCATTGAGGACCAAGGGTGTTCGTATGCGTTTGGAGAAAACTGTGTTGAACGTTTGTCCCTTCCAGCCGCGTTTCGGCTTGCCATCGTTTGTTCAACGGT
>CAUYUJ010002725.1:221969-244469 GCA_963575745.1 Prorocentrum cordatum
CTCTCTCTCTCTGTCTTCTCTTTCTCTCTCCTTCGGTATCAGCTTGAGCAGAGACCTGGTCTCGCCTCGTCGGCTAGCTCGCAGGCGCCAATGACGCGGTGAACGAGGAGGGATGGCGAGGGAGGGCGAGGGATGAGAAAGGAAGGAGGTTGGCTTGGACTGCCCGTGGAGACTATGTTGGACCTGGGTCTCATATTTGCTTCGTTCATGGTAAACTGATGGTGATGATGATTGATTGATTGAGCCAGAGGGGGAGAGACAGAGAGGGATATTAGAGTTTGTCAGGTTGATTGAAGTTGGTTGCCACTGGAGAACAATGATGGATGCGACAGATGATTCAATTGACTCTGCAACACGATCCAGCTCATTTTGCGCGACGCAGGACGGGAATATTTACAGCCAGACATATCGATTATTGTAAGTCTTACCAAGGGCCATCTAGGATGTGACGAAACCAGCATCACAGCCAGTCTCAACGTTACATCAACGGTTTTTGTTTGACAACGTGTCATCAACGTTAGCGTCGCGCCACATTCGGGCACGCTGCGCGAATAGCCCGTGTTTCCAGCGCCTTGGCGCCGCACCCGCAGCGCCCTTGTTGGTGACCATGCGCGGGGGTGTCAATGTCTGTGTCTGTCTGTCTGTCTGCCTGTCAGTCTGTCCGCCCGTCTGTCTGTCCCTGCCTGCCTGCCTGCCTGCCTGCTTGCCTGCCTGTCTGTCTGTCTGTCTGTCTGTCTGTCTGTCTGTCTGCCAGTCCGGTTGCACGGGGGGGGAGCGGAGGAGAGTGTCGGGGAGAGAATCCAGAGATTGAGGCAAGCAGGCCGCGCAGGCAGAATCTGAAGGTGGGGGCAGCCAGAGGCAGGGGGCGGCAGCGACAGGGCGAGGGTGCGAGGGGGGGGGGGCCTTATCTGGAAGGTGCCGGTGCCAGCATGCGAAGGCTCGACAGCCAGGCAAGTTGCTTGTGCTCCAAGGAACGCGCACGCTGCGCCGGTGCCTGCTCGCGGCGGGGACAGCCCACCCTCGATCGCGCGCGCGATTGCCCCGTCCTCCCCGCTTCTCCCCCTCGCCTCCCTGCCCCTCCTCGTTTCCCCGCCCCGCCTCTGTCTACCCCGCCCTCGCCGCTTCGGGCCCCTGCCCACCCCCGCCCCTTGTCGCACCCCGCGGGGGAGGTCCAGCTGAAGCAGTTGCGGCTCTCCCGTCCGATCAAGGCCTTCTCCAGATCGGTCCCCTCCCGAAGTCCATCCTGTTCCGTTTCTCGAGGCGGATGCGGCCGTGGCGACGGAAGGCTTCGGGGGGCCCAGACAGGAGAAGCGCCGGGCAGGGCCGCCGTTTTTCTCGACTGCTCCCCGCCCCCCCTGAGCCGCTGACATCCGCTGATTTGTTTGTTTTCACTCCGCGGCCCCAAAGGTCTCGTTGCGCTCAGCCGCCGGGTTCGCAATCGCGGGGTGTTCCGCGTGCTCGCTCTCTGTTGTGGCTTTTCTGAAGAGTCGCCAATCGGGCGCTCTTCTGCCCGCGCGTCCCGCAGGATGCACGGCTTAGTGGTGGTGGTGGCCCCGGAGGTCACGACCGCTTCCCCGGGGGTCGCCTTCCGTCCCAAATCCGTTTCGGCCGGCCCTGAGGGCCCGACGTCGGGCCCCTGAAGCCAGACTTGAGGAAAGCCTGGGGCCCTGCGGGGGCCTCTTGGAGCCTGGACTTCACGGACCCCCAGAGGCTTCTGGAAACCGTCGTTGACGTCACCGTTGACGTCCACTCCCACCGGCCCCCGAGCCTCCAGAGCGAGGAGGGGTTGCAGGGAAAGTTGAGGTCAGCAGGGAGGGGACCTCGCCCGTATTGAATGAGGCATACTGTCAACCCGCACAGTAAGGATGAACAATTTTCCAAGGCTGCCCTTGCATCCTTCCCCTTCGGCCCATTCTTGGGAGCCTTCGCTGGCCGCGCCCCGCTCGCAAAGTGCCGACATGGCCATCCAGGGCCCTTGCATCCCCATCGTGCGTCCTGACGATGCGGGCTGACTGTAGCGCCGCAAATCTGGAAGGGCTCCCACGAGGGCGCGAAAATATTCTCGCTTCGCGGTCATCGTTCCTTCTCCCCCTCCTCCCCGTTTTCCTTTTCTCCCTTTGGTGGGGCGGCGCGGGAGCGCGAAGCTATCCGCGCTCCGCGCTTCGCGGAGCGCGAAGCGCGAAGTTGGGAGCCCTTGAGTCTGCTTCTGGGCCCGAGGAGGAGGAGGAGGAGGAGGAGGAGGAGGAGGAGGAAGGAGAGGAGGGAGGAGCGGAAGGCGGAGGCGGAGTAGCGGGAGGAGGAGGGCTGAGAGGAGGAGGAGGAGGAGGAGGAGAGGGAAGGAGGAGGAGGAGGAGGAGGAGGGAGTGGAGGAGGAGGATGACGAGGAGGAGGAGGAAGAGGAGCCTCCCCCGCTCCGCGGCGCGTGCCCCGCAGAGGCCATCTTCGAGCCGGCCCCCGACGGCAGCGGCGACCAGCACGAGCACGTCGAGGCGCCTCGCCGCGCCGCCGCTCGCGGGGGGGGGGACGGGGGCGTGCTCCTGGGTCCTGGGCGGCCCCGTCCCCCCGTCCTCCTCCGTCCCGGAGGAGGAGGAGGAGGAGGAGGAGGAGAGGAGGAGGAGGAGGAGGAGGAGGAGGAGGAGCGAGAGGAGGAGGAAGGGGAGGAAAAGGAGGAGGATGAGGAGGAGGAGGACGAGGAGGAGGAGGAAGAGGAGGAGGAGGAGGAGGGGGGAGTCTGGGCCGCGTGGGGCCCTCCCAGGTAGGACTCGGGCGGCGGCCCCCCCCCTGCCAATTACGGGCGCGCCAAAGAGGGGGGGACGACCATGGGGGTGTGGATGTCGTGGCCAGGGCCGTGGTGCCGCCCAGACTTCACGTCCCCCCCCCTCTTCTTTCGGCGCGTCCTCTGGCTCCCGCTCGTCCGCGCACGCGTCTCGGGCCAAGATGCGCCCCCCCTCTTCTTTTTCCTGGCCGCTTTCTTCGGCGCACGCGGCCCCCCAATGGCAAGTTTCCTCTTGTCTTTCGCGGTCTTGTGTTTTCCCCCTTCTACAGGTGGCTTATTATTATCATTGTTATTATTATTCTTATTATCATTATTATCATTATTATTATTATCATTATTAATATAATTACTATTCTTGTTATTGTTGTTATTATTGTTATTATGGTGTTCAGTATCAGTCGTATTAGTTGTATTATTTGTAGTTTGTAATACGATTGTTATTTTGATGATTCGTATGCTTATGATGTGTAGTATTACTGTTGTTGCTTTATTTTCGTATTATTATTGTTGTTAGCAGTACAACAAGTATATGTACGATTCGTAATCGTATTGTTGATCTGATGCTTTTACGTGTCCGTGTCATACATAGCATTGTTTGTGCTATTCATATTATTCGTATTCGTAGTAGTGTTGTTGTTTTTATTGTCATCGTTCGTATTCTGAATATTATCACTCGTATTGCTATTCTTATCGTTAGTCTTATCCGAATGAGGGCGCCGAACGGTCATTCATTATCCCTGGGTGCGTGGCTGAAGTGGTCTTGCTCGGTGCGGATTGCTGTTGTTGTTGGTGCTATTGTTGTTGTTGCTATTGTTACTGATGCTGCTGTTGTTGTTGTTGGTGTTGATGCTCTTGTTGTTGTCCAGGCGCCATTCTCCGGTGCCGCAAAGGGCCCGGCCCATATGGCCGGTCAGCAGACCGCTCTGTATCTCTGTCGGAAATCTAAAGCATATTTGTTTTGATCACCTCCTCCGGGGCACATGCTGTTTTTTCAATTGAAGAGCCCTTTCCAGGGCTCGCACCCATTTTTTTAATGAGGGGAAATATTGGGTCTCAGAATTGGGTTGTTGGCCCCTGGTTTACAACTACAGCAACAACAACAGCAATCATGTTAGTAAGTTATTATGCACTCGCGTGTCATTCAACACGTATATCCTGAACCCTCATGCCCGCATTTTTCGTCTTCGATCGCACCCACTTTGGGGTATACCTTTCTTACCTGCAACGTGTATTTCGTGCAACCTCTGCGGCAGGGGAGGAGAGGTCGGATTGAAGGAAGGGACAAGGGGAAAGGAGTAATATTGAGCACAAGAGAGAGAGAGAGAGAGAGAGAGAGAGAAAAAGAGAGAGAGAGAAAGAGAGAGAGAGAGAGAGTAGCAGAAGGGGGGCTAGGAACAGACAACACATTGCAGAACCCGACGGGCAGATCGGGCGGATAGGCCCTAACGGGCGGGTCGGGAAGGGCCCAGGCGGCCTGGTCGAGCAAGCGGGTTGTTGAAGCGTGCGTCCTGAATGAATCGCGAGGAAGTCTCAAGCGATAGCACGATCTGCAACGGGGCCACTAAGAACAGCGAGGGGGCCGCGAAGGAACGGGGCCACCAAGGGTAGCGAGGGTGCCACGAAGGACTGCAACGGGGCCACGAAGGGCAGCGAGGGGGCCACGAATGGCTGCAACGGGGCCTCGAAGGGCAGCTAAGGGGCAACGAAAGGCAAGGAGGGGGCCACGAAGGGATGCAACAGGGTCACGAATGGCAGCGAGGGGGCCACGAAGCGCTGCAACGGTGCCACGAAAGGGGCCAACGGGGCCGCGAAGGGCAGCTAAGGGTCAACGGAGGGTAGAGAGGGGGCCACGAAGCGTTGCAACAATCCACGAATGGCAGCGAGGGGGCCACGAAAGGTTGCAACGGGGCCGCGAAGGGGTGCAACGGGGCCACGAAGGGCCACAACGGGGCCACGAAGGGGTGCAACGGGACCACGAAGGTGTGCAACGGGTTTACGAAGGGCAGCGAGGGGGCCACGAAGGGCTGCAACGAGGCCACGAAGGGTTGCAACGCGGCCACGAAAAGCAGCGATGGGGGCCACGAAGGGGTGCGACGGGGCCACGAAGGGGTGCGACGGGGCCACGAAGGGCCGCAAGATGGCCAAGAAAGGGCTGCAACGGGGCCACGAATGGCAGCGAAGGGGCCGCAAAGGGGTGCAAGGGGGACACGAAGGGCAGCGAGGGGGTCACGAATGTTTGACACGGATTTTCGAAGGGCAGCGAGGGGGCCGCGAACGGCTGCAGCGGGGCCACGAAGGGCAGCGAAGGGGCCACAAAGGGCTACAACGGGGCCACGAAGGGCAGCGATATCCGGATTCTTAAGTAAGCCGTGAGTGTTGGGAGCGCAGTGCTTGAGTAAATTGTAGGGAATTCCACCGCAAGAGCGCGATTATTGAAATGAATTGCAAGCGAGTCTCCAGCGATAGCGACTCCAGAGCGCCGAGAGAGCGATTATTTAAACATTGTAAGGAAGTCCTAAGAGAGAGCGTGACTCCTGAGCCAAGTGCGAGGAAGTCTCCGGCGGGAGCGGGGGTCCTGGCTAAAACGTGAGAAAGTCTCAGACGGGGGCCGTTGTCATTGTAAACCGGGGCCCAGGGAAACAGTTTGGCCCCCGTGATTCTTTTCTGATAAAAAATACAAAAGACCAGGTTACAGGCCCCCGGGGGGGCACTTCAGTTGGAAAAGCGCAATGGTCAACGCAGGGGTATCAACGTATTTGTTTGCAGTAGTGAGAGTTCAACAACAACGACAACAACAGCAACAACCACTATAGCGACAACTAGCGTCATTTTCAGAGTGTTTGCCCTTATCTGCTCGAGTGTTAGTCAACGTGTGTTTCCCGAACCCTCGACGTCCGCCCTCTTCGTCTTCGATCGTGCCCCTTTTGGGGGGTGCATCTCTTCTCCCTGCAGGCGGGGCTCCGTCGAGCGGCGGGGCGGCCGCGGACGGTCGGCCTGGCCAGCGGCGGCGCTGACCGGCAGCGACGCGACCCCGATGGGGGGCGGGCCGGGGGCCGACCGCGACGACGACGACGACGAGCGAAAGCGAGAGCGAAAGCGAGAGCGAGAGCGAGAGCGAGAGCGAGAGCGAGAGCGAGATCGAGAGCGACAGCGGGGCCGCGAAGGGCAGGGGGGGGCGCCGCGGAGTGCGGCGACGGGGCCGCGAAGGGCACGCGCGCGGGGCCGCGAAGGGCGCGAACGAGCGGGGGCGCCGAAGTGCTGATAATGCAAGGCCACGGGGCAGCGATGGGGCCAATGAGGGTAGCAGCGGGGCCACGTGGGACAGCGAGGGGGCCGCAACGGGCGACGGCGGGGCCGCGAAGGGATGCGCGCGGGGCCACGGCGGGCGCGCGTGAGTGGGGGCCACGAAGGGCGCGCGTGCATTGGGCCGCGGGGGGCACGGGCGGGGCCACTGGGGGCAGCAGCGGGGCCGCGAAGGATAGCGATGGGGGCCGCGAAGAACGGCGGCGGGGCCGCGAGGCCCATGCAGACGGGGCCGCGATGGGCGCGAACGAGCGGGGGCCACGAATTCATGCATATGGGGGCACGAAGGGTGGCGATGGGGGTCGCGACGGGTTGCAGCGGCGCCGCGGAGGGCAGCGAGGGGGCCGCGAAGGGGTGCCAGAAGGGCAGCGAGGGGGCCGCGAAAGGATGTAACGGGGCCACGAATGGCAGCGAGGGGGCTGCGAAGGGGCGCAGCGGGGCCGCGAGGGGCGTCGATGGGGGCCGCAGAGGGCTGCAAAGGGTTTTCGAAAGGCAGCGAGGGGGCCGCGAAAGGTTGCAACGTGTCTGCGAGGGGCAGCGAAGGGGGCCAATAGGGGCAGCGAGATCGCGATTCCCAAGTAAACTGCGAGGGGGTCCTTAGCGCGAGAGCGACTCCTGGGCGCCTGAATGTCGGGGGCGCGGCGCATAAATCAATGGCGGGGAATTCCGGCGCCAGGGCGCGATTCTCGCATGAATTGCAGGCAAGTCTCCAGCGAGAGCGCGGCTCCAGAGCGCCGAGAGAGCGATTCTGGTATAATTTGTAAGGAAGTCCAAAGCGCGAGCGCGGCCCCTGAGTAAACTGCGAGGAAGTATCGGGCGGGGGCGGAGGCCCAGGCGACATTGCGAGGAAGCCCCAGGCGGGGGCCGTTGCTGTTGTAATCGGGGGGGGCCAACGGCGCAGTTCGAGCTCGACGGTTTCCTTTGTTATTTTTCCCCGCGGGGCCGGGTGACATTCCGCGCCCGCCGATGACTGACTGACTGACTGATTGATTGACTGAGCGTCAGGGGGGCGCCTTGAACGACGCATTTCAAACCGCCCGCGGGCGCGCGACCGCAACTGGGCGGCGCATTTCGACCCGTCCGCGGTCGCCCAACCGCAACCGCAAATGGGCGACGCATGTCAACCCGCCCGCGGGCGCGCAACCGCAACCGCACCTGGGCCGACGCATTTCAACCCGCCCGCGGGCCCGCAACCGCGCCTGGGCCGACGCGCTTCAACCCGCCCGCGGGCGCGCAACCGCTTTTGCGCGACGCATTTCGACCCGCCCGCGGGCGCGCAACCGCAACCGCAACTGGGCGACGCGTTTCAACCAGCCCGCGGGCGCGCAACCGCAACCGCACCTGGGCCGACGCGCTTCAGCCCGCCCGCGGGCGCGCAAGCGCAACTGGGCGACGCATTTCGACCCGCCCGCGGGCGCGCAACCGCGACCGCAACTGGGCGCCGCGCTTCGACCCGCCCGCGGGCGCGCAACAGCAACCGGAACTGGGCGACGCATTTCAACCCGCCCGCGGGCGCGCAACCGCAACCGCACCTGGGCGACGCATGTCAAACCGCCCGCAGGCACGCAACTGCAACTGGGCGACGCATTTCAACCCGCTCGTTGGCACGCACCGCAACGCAGTAACGTGACAAGTTTCGACCCGCCCGCGGGCGCGCAACCGCAACCGCGACTGGGCGACGCATTTTATCCCGCCCGCGGGCGTGCGACCGCAACCGCAACCGGGCGACGCGTTTCAACCGGCCCGCGGGCGCGCAACCGCAACCGCACCTGGGCCGACGCTTCAGCCCGCCCGCGGGCGCGCAACCGCAACCGCAACTGGGCGACACATGTCAACCCGCCCGCGGGCGCGCAACCGCAACCGCACCTGGGCCGACACGCTTCAGCCCGCCCGCGGGCGCGCAACCGCTTTTGCGCGACGCATTTCGACGCGCCCGCGGGCGCGCAACCGCAACCGCAATTGGGCGGTTTCAACCCGCCCACGGGCGCGCAACCGCAACCGTCACTGGGCGACGCATTTCAACCCGCCCGCGGACGCGCAACCGCAACTGGGCGACGCATTTCAACCCGCCCGCAGGCACGCATCCGCAACCGCAACTGGGCGACGCATTTCAACCCGCCCGCGGGCGCGCAACCGCAACCGCGCCGCTCACCTGCCGCCCTCTCCCCTGGGGGTTCGAGGCGGAGGAAGGGTGGGGGTGGCGGGGGTGGCGGCGGTGGCGGGGCGGGGTGGGTGGGTGGTGGTGGTGGTGGGGGGGGCGGGAAGGAGGGGGAAGTGGGGGTGGGCGGGTGGGCGGGGGGGGGCGGGGAAGGGGCGGGGCGGGCGGGCAAGGGGAGGGGGGGGGGGCGGAGGGGGGTAGAGAGCTCACAATGATCTGGGGCGAATAACGTTTGCCCCCCCCCCCCCCCCCGTTCCGCGCAAGTGGGTATCCTCAGGGATCGGGGCCTTGGATTTGTCATCCGAGGCCTCCGCGGTCTGCTTGCGGGATGGGCGAGTTAACCGCCCCCGAGAGGGGGGGCGAGGCTTTCGCAGAAGCGGTCCGTTGCACCGCCTCGTTTGAAGTTGGGGGGCGATGCCGCGGGGATCGATGGCGCGTTCGCCCGCGCGCAAGTTGCCCGCGGACGCAGGTGCATCGGCGCCGTCTTATTCACGCATCCTGCCGCGTCTTATTCACGATTTGTCGCAGGAGCAGGTGGAGGAGGAGGGGGATGAGGGCGGGGAGAAGGTAAGAGATGAGGAGGAGCAACAGGACGAGGGGGGATGGGGGGGGGGGGGGGGGGGGGGGGGGGGGACGAGGGGGGGATACCGAAATGGACGGGGGGGGGGGGGGGGGGGGGGGGGGCGAATGGGGAGGGGGGATGCCAGGGCGGCGCTGCTTGAGAAGGTGCACGAGCAGGTGCTTGTTGCGGAGGGCGGAGGAGGATGAGGTGGTGGACGTCAAGGAAGATATTGGCATGGAGGTGGATGTCTTCCTCGCGGCTTCCGGACGTGGCCCGCAGTCCTCCGCCGGGGCGCTTCGGCGGGGAATCCCCATTCCACGCTGCTGCCTCTGAGTGGTCCAGAAAAATAGGTGCGAGCCTCAGGGGAAGCACTTCAATTGAAAAGCGCAATTGCTTCCGGAGAGTGGGGATCGACAGTTATGATTTTCCCGTTGTGAGAGTTCGGCGGCTCCCGCCTGCTATTTCCTCACAGTGCGCTATAACATCGCGTTCTCGCGCGGGACTTCCCCGCAATTTATGCAGGCGTCGCGCTCTCGCGTGGGACTTACCCGCAATATACTCGGACGCCGCGCCCTCGACACTCGGCCTCTCGCTGTGGATTTCCCCGCGATTTATTTGGGAATCGCGGTATCTTTTGAGACTTCCTCGCGACTCATGCAGGGCGCGCGCTCCAGCAACCCGCGTGCTCGACATGGCCGTTTGGGCCCGCCTTCCCGACCCGCCCAGTACGTCTACCCGCCCGATTTGCCCGTCTGGTTATGCCATGTGCTTTCTGCTTTTAGCCCTCCTCCTGCTATTCTCTTTCGTGTTCCATTTTCCTCCGTCCCCCCTGGCCTTTCCTTTCGTCCGCCCTCTCTTCCCTTGCTTCAGGGGCTGCGCGAAATACACGTTGCATGTAAAACATTTGTATGCCCCCAAAGCGTGCGATCGAAGAGGGCGGGTATCGAGGGTTTGGGGTATACGCGTTGAGTGACACGCGAACATATGAAAGCGAACACTTTCAAACTCCTGGGTGCTGTTGTATGCGTTGTTGTTATATGTGTTGTTTTTGTTTTTGTTTTTGTTGTTGTTGTTGGTGGTGGTGGTGGTGGTGTTGGTGTTGATGTTGATATTGATGTCGATGCTGTTGTTGTTAGTGCTGTTGTTATTGTTATTGATATTGTTGTTGTTTCTGTTGAGTACTCATTTCTAAAGAATAATCGTGGCTGATTTCCGGAAACTGTTCCGCGCGCTCTCGCCTCCACGCCGGCTGTATATTTTTTTGTGAATGCGACGCTTCCGCTCGAGTGTTGGCTTGACCCCAAATGTGGGCCCCTGGACGCCCAGTTATGAAAACACCGGCTCCCGTTCGATGTCGACACACCCTGGCCAGAGAGGCCCCCGAACTCACGAACGGCGCTCTCGTTCGAAAATTCCTCGCAAGTCAATTCAGTTGGCGGAGGCCCAGCCACGACGACAAGGTTTCTTGTTTTGATATTTCCTCACGATTTACTCTGAGAGCCCCTGGCCGAAAAAAAAAAAAACGAAAACAGGAACGGCGCTCTCGCTCGAGACCATCCGTAATTCAAGCACGTTGGTGGAGGCCCGGACACGGCGACGAGGACTCCCGTTCGATATTTGATCATCGGTATTACGAAAGCCTCTTCAAGCAATGGCCGACAAGGAAGAGATTCCCCCCGAAGGGGGGCCATCGAAGACGGAGTGGGCGGGTGTCGAGGGTTGGGGTATGCAGACTGCAAAACACGAGCGCCAATAAGAACGAACAGTCTTAAACGTATTGTCGTTGTTATTGACATTGTTGTTATTGTGGTTGTTATTAGCACCGCATGCTGGCTCCAGTATACACGGAGTAACAGGGGCCTATGTGTATACGGGTAATCGGCGCCCATTTTTCCGTGTGCCGGCTTCACGGAGTAATTGCGGCTCATGTTTCCGTGTATACGGACCCATACGCGTTTAGTACACCGTGTGTCGGATGCGGAGTAATGGGAGTCCATTGCTCCGCGTATACGGATTGGTTGGGCCATACTATTCAGTGCGTCGGATACTTGGAGTACTTGGGGCCACTGGCTCCGTGTATACGGAGTAGTAGGCGCTTACTTTTCCGTGTATTGGAGTCGCGGAGTAGTGGCGGCCTATCATTCCGTGTATACGGAGCAACAGGCGCTTACTATTCCATGTGTCGGATACACGGAGTAATAAGAGCTTGCTATCCAATGTATACGGAGTAACAGGGCTTTATTATTCCGTGTGTCGGATACACGAAGTAATAGGGACGCATTCTTTTGTATATACGGAGTAATAGGCGTTTACAGTTCCGTGTATTGGATACACGGAGTAATAGCGGCTTCGCCAGCGAGACCCGTAGCAATGCTAACCACGGAGTCAGCGGACGTTTGGTATGCACGCCTAAGACCGCTTCGTATTCGCAGTGGTGGCTTGGGGCCCGCTGAGAAAATGTTCCATAATCCTCCTGATATTTGTTTTCGTTCTCCATTCATCTACTCTCCTCTTGCCCTTCATCCTGTTGCTGGATACGTTTCTTCTTCATCTGTGCGCCCAGAGCAGCACCGCAGGTGCACGTGCCGTCGTCCGTAGCCGGGAAGATCATAGGCAAGGGCGGCGAGAACATAAAACAGATCAGGTCAGTGCCACAACATTCTTTCGAATAGTTGTCCACTGCTTCGCTAGCCGTGTTTGTCCTTCTGCGACCTGAGTCTCTTGTCCTTGTGTTCGTTCGTCCCCGCTCCCCGCCCCCCTTTCCTCCGGCTCGCTTTCCCTTCCCCCCGGCCCCCCGAGCCTCCCCCTGTCCTTCACCCTCTGCCTCGCCCCCCCTTTCTCTTCCCGACAGAAGCCAGAGGCGAGCGACAGTTTTTCGAGAGGCGTCTGTCTTGTCGTAGAGCTTGGTCTCCGCGCACCTCTTGTCGCAGTTCTGCAATGACGGTCTCTGGCTCGTTTCGTGATTCTCGCTGCTCGGTGGGGCGTCGTGGCGCATTGAACGTTCTGTGCTCGCAGTTGCTTGATCTGTGCGTGGTAACAGGATGCCTGTTCCGTGAGACTCTCTAGATGCTGGCATCGTCGCTCGTTCTGTCTCGTCTGCTCCGAGGGCGGCAGCAGCCGACAGCCAGCGCAGCCCCAGCAACTGCCAGAGACCCGCCACCTCACGCCCATCAGGTCGCCGAATCGCCAGCTCCTGCGGCGGCTCCAAGGGCGGCGCAGCTCGCGCCAGAACCTCCCGTGGACAGCTCTTCGGCAGCCCCCCGGCCTCCCAGCGGCCAAGTGCAGACGCGGCCGACGCCAATGCCGACGCCGACGCAGATGCAGCCGCCAACGCGGGCACGTCTCCCGCAGCCTCGTTGCCCCCCGACTACGCGCCGAGCCACCGCCCGGAAGACAGCCCGCCAGACTCGGAAACTCCTGCCCCCGGCCATGGCCCAGCGGCCTCCGTTGTGCCCAACCCCGCGCCCCGGGGCCAGGCCGTGAAGAACCCGTCGTGAGCAGGAATCGCGCCCGCACGCCCCATCCAGGGGCACTGGTCGCGCTCTGGGCGGATGCCCGAGCTCCAGGAGGGCGACTTTCTCATGGCCCGCAACAGTCTCGGCAGCAATCCCTGGCTTGGTTCACCCTACCCGAAGAGCAAGGGGGGCCACTCGGCCCAGACGCTACGCCCGGTGCGCTCGTCGGACCAGTCGACAGCATCGTCTGGGTAGTCGAAGGCCAGGCTGTCAGATTGGATTGGGCCCCAAGGGCCAATCTGGCCTGGCCAAACTGGATGATTTCGGTTATTCGCCAGACTGGATTCGCGTTGGCTCCCTCGCCAGATTGTCCCCGTTTGCCAGATTGGGCCTGCCAGATTGGCGCCAGATTGGCTTCGACTACCCAGATCGTGCTCCCCGGACTGGGGGGCTCGGGCAGCAGCAGGCAGCTCCTCGGCGCCAGGATCGAAGACGCCTGGACCACGGCCTGGGACAGAACGGACCTTTCTCGGGCGACGGAATCTATACATATCCACTGCTCCCTGACCATGCCCATCTTGAACCCAGGAGCTGTGTATGCGCCCTCCTGGCCAAGCCAGGAGGGCGTGGCGTATACACCGCTGCGGGGTTGAGGATGGGCCTGGCCAGGGAGCAGTGGATATGTATAGATTTCGTCGCCCTACTTTCGCTCCCGGCATGGGCCATCCCAAAGGACAGCCCTGCAGGCAAGGACGCCGCCCGCGCACTGGCCGGGCGCGCGCAGGAGGACAGGGGCCCAGCCCCGGCCACCGAGCACGCTCCCCCGGCGGACCAGGCTTGGCGACGGCCGCCCCCTCTGGCGGGCGGGCGCGGAAGGCTCCTCGGGCACGCGCACGGGAGCACCCCCCGAGCTGCATGCGCTCTCCCGCCTCCGCGTCCTCGCCCGTGCCCTTTGAGTGCGGGTCCACCAGGTCCTCCTCCGCCTCCGGGTCCTCGATCGCGCCCTTCGAGCGCGAGTCCGCCCTGCCGTTTGAGCCGGGCCCTGGCCTCTGCTGCGGGAAGTGGTCGAAAAAGGGGGGGGGAATGGTCTGGCAGCGCTCGGACAGTGCCGCAGCAGGGTCTTCCAGTCATCCGACAGCAGCGAATGACCCCACAGTTGCGCCTCTACGCCAGTTCGGCGGCCCCCTTGGCACCAGCGGTTGGTGCCTGGTGGGCCTCCCCTCCCCCCTCCTCCGGCTGCGCGCCGTTTGCCCGGGCTGCGCGCGGCCTTGCTTACGCCAGACGTTGCGCCGCTCAGGTGCGTTTTCTTATCTGGCTGCGCACTGTCTTCCCAGGCGGCGCGCAGCCCTGCTTTCGCAAGTCGTTGCGCCGCCCAGGTGCGTGCTTCCTCTTCTCCCCTCCCGCCTCGGTGGCTCTGCCGCCTCCGCCTTGGCGCGCCTCTGCCGCCCCGCGTGGCGCGCCACCCGCCCCTCGCGCGCCCACCGGGCCCCCCCGTGGCCCTGGCGCCGCGCCGCCCGGACGCGCGGGCCCGTTTCTGGGCGCCCGCGCACTGGTCCTTTGGCTTCCATTTTGCCACACCCCCGTGTGCAGTCACCACCTGGGCGCCTCATCGGCGGGTGTCTCCCCGCGCTCCGCCGGGCCGCCGCGTACGCTGCGCCGCGGGCTGCTGCCGCCCCGCCCGTCGGGTGCCACCCGCGGGGGGGGCGTTCCTTTCCTCTCCCCCCCTTCTGCCCACCTCGCCTCTTTCCCTCCCTCACCTCGCGCCGCCATGGCGCCGCCGCGCTGCCTTGCCCCCCGCGTGCAGCCCAGCCCCACCCACTTGGTGCCGCCCAGGCGCTGCGCCCAGCCCATGTCGTGGATGCCGCGTTAGGGCCGTGGCATTACACAGCCGGTTCACCTGGTGGATTCAGCATTTTGCTGATGGCAGTCCTCGGACTCCTGGACTGGTCCTACTTGGCCGCCATCGCCACTGCGCCCTGGCAGCGCCCGCGGGTGCGCCCTGGCCTCGGCCCCGGCGGCTGCCGGAGTTCCGCTGCCCTGGCTTGCCGCTCCGGCCTGCTCTTCGCGGAACTCTTCCAGATCTGAGCGGTCCCCCCCTTTCGCGCGGCCGCCATCGTTTTCGTTCTTTCCTCTTGCGCGCTGGACAATTTGCTTGTCGTTTGCCCCGATTCGCCCCGCGTTGGTGCGGACTGCCTCTGCCTTGCTGCTCACGAAAAAACCGGGTCGCGTCGTGTTTCTTCTTCTCGTCTTTTTGTCGTTGCTTTGATGGGTTGGCTGTGCTCTTTCTTTTTTGGGTAGTGTCATTGGGCAAGTGGTCGCTTGCTGCTTGTAGATGTCGCATAGGCTCAGCTGTTTGTAGCTGTACTTGTGATGTGGCCTCCTTGTCAATGTTTTGTTGAGCTGCTCGCATCTCTGATATGGCCCAGTCAAGTGCTTGGAGTTTGGCGTGCGTTTCCTGGAGTAGTGCTTTGAGTTTCTGTGTTTCGTCGTCGGAGTCGGCGCTAGGTGAGGTCATCTTGAGTGGCGTCAATAGTGGTCGCTCTTGCGGGTAGGTGCTGACTTGCACGTACAACGTTGTGCACGTGATTGTGGGTTGGGTGTGTGCTGCCTGTTGTTGATCAGCTCCTTTTTTCCAGATTGGCGTACGTCCTGGTCTTGTGGATGTTGTCCTCGTGCTGCTATTGAGTTTGCTTCGAGGTTACCGCTGGTACTTTTGTGGACGTTGTGTAGTCGTCTTTGATTTGACGAATGTAATGTATTGTTTCAGATTCTAGATTATGGCCCAACAGTTTTTTATGTGTGTGGGTGTGTTTTTTAGTATAGAAATCAAACAAAAAACGAAAACCAATTTGTGACGTGTGTGTGTGTGACGTGTGACGTTTGTGACCAAACAAAAAACGAAACCAACCAATCCTGCTTCGTGTGGTGTGACTCCAGGCTTGGCTTTGTGCAAGACGTCGTGGTGGTAAGCTTCTGGTATAGTTTCGATCAGTGACTGATTTTCTCGTGTGGTGTATGCTGTGTGCTCTCGGTTGCTGCCGAAACTAGGTTGCGGTACATCGTCGTTGTTGTTTTTTGGTGTGACTGGTGATTGTTTGGAATCTTGGAGTAGAGTTCTTCTGATGTCTTGGAATGTGAGGCTGTTGTGCCCAGAGTGGTGTGGTCGGCGCTGCTTGGTAGAGTGTGTCGCCTGTTTGCTGCTAGTATTATGGTTGTGTTACGTGGGCGTAACCTGTTGAGCTGGATGGGCATATCCGCCGTGCCCGACAGGCTGCCAGGATGGGCCTCTGCCCTTGCTGTATTGCTGTCGCTAATGGCATGTTTTTTTGCTTTTGGCCCTGGGAGCTTGCGTCTGGCTCTTCATCGTGCCGGCTGGTTGTCGTGGTGGCCGCTGTGCTCTGTAGTGTTGGTCGAGTAGTAGCTGTGCTGCTTGGAGCTGCTGGTGTGTGGGTTGGAGCTGCCAGTGTGTAGGTTGTACCGGAGACTCACCTATACCATGGATCTTCTTGTCGACGCTGTCCACTTGGCTCCCTGCGGAACCTGTGCTCGAGAATGCAATCCGTGAGAAAGAATACAGAGTGTAAACAGTGAGAAAGCATAGGGAATGTAATGTGAGATGTGAGCACTGGTTCGCGTGGCCGTTCAGTCGGCGCACTGCCACTGACACGCCTCAATGGCTTGGCGGTTCGTGGCTTCCTCCTCCTCCTGCTCCTCCTTCCCCTCCTCCTCCCCCTCCTTCTCCGCCCTCCCCTTCCTCCTCCTCCTCCTCCTCCTCCTCTTCCTCCTCCTCCTTGTCCTCCTCCCGTCCTCCTCGTGAACTTACTCTCCTCTCTTCCCCGACTAAGTCTTGGAAGTGTCCCACCCTCTCCGCTTTCTGCTTTCTGCACGTAGGAATTCAAATTTGATATCTTGTTGGTTTTGTTACAGTCGGAAGGCTTTGGGTGTCTCGAAATGGTGCTCACCCTTCATCGTGGGCCTCGTGTTAGGGCCGGATCTTTGCTCCGGCATTTTCGCCCCGGCGCGGGCCACTTTTATGGCTTTGGGTCATTTCTCGTCGTTGTCTCCCCACTTTCTGTCCCTTCCTCGCCTTCTCCCCCCAGTCCTCTTGTTCCGCCCGCTCCTCCCAATCCTGCTCCTGCTGCTGCGGTTGTTCCTCCTCGTCCTCCTTTTTCCTCATCTTGCTCATCCGCCACCTCCTCTTCCTCCTCCTCATCCTCCTCCTCCTCCCACTCCTCCTCCTCCTCCTCCTCCTCCTCCAAAGGGTGGCCGAGCTGGCTGATTCAAGGCAACATTGTGGTAGATACGCTCGCATGCGAGGCAGCGATGCGAGCCCGTGCGCCTTTTGCAGATAGTAGGCGCATCGCGCGTGTCGAGGGCCAGGCTCGTCTCATCAGGAAGCGTCTGTTGAGAGCTGGTTTGGACTCCATCGTGGCCGCTCAGGCCAGCCGCGACTCTGCCGAGGGTCCCAGGCCTGCTCCTCGCGTCCCTCCTCCTCCAATTGCCGTTGCACGCTTCGCGTCCGCACATGTCCTGACCGAAAATGGTGGGTCGTGCAGCGTGCGTAAAGGCTCAGCGACTAAGGCGTGTATGTCCGACTGGTTAAAAAGCGAGTGCTTCCATCTCCCAGCCGTGGATGGTAGGTTATCCCGGCTCCCCCGTGGGCGTAGGATACATTTAGCTGGTGGCTGGGTCGACTCCTCACACGCCTTATCTTATAACAATCGCTTGAAGATATGGTATTGCGGCTCTTGCGGCTTTTTCGGACAGGCCCAGCTCAGGGGCTCAGGCAAGCCGTGCGTTCTACCTGTCTCCAAGACCCGACGGGAATATCTCGATCAGATCGCGAGGGATTTATTTCCCAAAGCTGGCAACTGAGCTCAGCCTGTTTTTATCCCTACGGGATGGCGGAAATCCTGGAAATCCTCCTCCTCCTCCTCCTTCTCATCCTCCTCCTCCTCCTCCTCCCCCTCCCCCTCCTCCTCCTCCTCCTCCTCCTCCTCCTCCTCCTCCTCCTCCTCCTCCTCCTCCTTCTCCCCCTCCTCCTCTTCCAAGGTTTGCAGCTCCCCTGCTCTGATTGCGCACAGCACGATGTGGTGGGTCCTTTGGGAGGCTCTGGATCCGCCATGATCCCCTCCACAGAGAAGCAAGATTCAGCGCGGCGGGAAGCGTCGGGTGGGAGGGGTAAGATGCTGGGTGGCGCGGGGGCACCCAGCTGGCCCTGCCCCCACGCCCGCGTCGTGTGCGCTCGTTTTTTCCCCTCCTTGCGCCTCCTCCTCCCCTCGCCTCCCTCACGTCGTGTGCGCTCGCCCTGCGCCCCGCTCACCCTTAGCGCAGCCCCGCCCCCCACCCCTCCTCGTCCTCCTCCCCCTCCTCCTCCTCCTCCTCCTCCTCCTCCACCTCCTCCTCCTCCCTCTCCTCCTCCTCCTCCTCCTCCTCCTCCTCCTCCTCCTCCTCCTCCTCCTCCTCTTCGGTGATACTCGGTGATGCAGAAGGCACAGGCCGTGCCAAGCACAACAAGGGCCCCATTGCCTCTCGTGGGCGGCACTGCCCCTCTTATGCCTGACACCTCCCATCCCATCCAACAATCTGGCTGGACCTCTGACCCTCTCCCCCCAGCTGTCCCTGGCCTTGCCGGGCTAAGAGGCCAGCAGCTCGAATAGGTGCACGAGGGGGTGTGGTTGGGGAAGGGGGCGGGCAAAGCGGGAACTCTTGGAGTTGAGGAAGGCCTCCTCCGCAGGAGAACGTGGAGCCCACAGAGCGCAGCAGCATCGCACTCTGCCTAGGAGCCAGGGCGGCTCTGGGAGGGCGCCTGCGGCCCGGCGCAGTGAGGCGCAGTCTCGCAGGGTACGTGATGATGCCTTGCTGCGGGCATCACCTTCAACATCTTCCACATCCCCACCCTCATCCCCAACTCTCCCCCTTCATTATCCCTCTGGCCTTAGCCGCTGGAGATGCAGAGATGCAAGCCTGTGTTGATGTCCACTCCGTTTCGCAGAAGGCCCACTTTGCCTCTCCACTCCGACTCGGATGGAGGCGCAGCGCCGTCACGACAGGCGCTGTCTGCTGCTGGAACGGCCGGCAGATCGGCACAGGATGCTGACTAGATCCCGTGCTCCTGAGTCCCACCCCCACAGCTGCTGCCGGCTCGCAGCAGTGGGGAGCTCGAAATCCAAGCTTGCATGTGAGAGGAGGGGGCGGAAGGGGAGCACGGAGGGAGTGAAGAGGGGAAGGATATGGTAGGGAGGCAAACAGTGCGAAACATCTGCTATCATGCCTCCTCGTGCCTCTTTCGATTCAGCCGGCGCAGAAGCTCTACGCCCTGCTGAAGGCCTGGCGGCCGACACCGGCCCTGGCCTTGCCCTTGAACTTCACCTTGCCCTTTCTCGTGTCGGAGGGCACCAACTATACACCAACACCGATCTTGGCCAGGCCAATCCTGGGCCCAGAATCGGTGTGTATGCCTTCTTGCCCCAGGCAGGAGGGAGTATACACCGATCCTAGGCCCAGGGTGATCCTGGCCAGGATCGGTGCTGGTGTATAGTTGGTGCCCTCCTATCGTGCCCTTGGGATCACCACTTGAAGTAGGGAATGTTTGCGTTAGGAAGATATTGGCTGACATGAGCATAGAACTCATCGCACGTGTCATCATCATAGCTGCCTCCCGCCCACACATCTGCAAGCAAACGAGCAATGGCGGCACTTGAATCTAGCGGCTTGGACTTGCCGGCCGGTCGGCCTGGAACAGAGACCTTCACAGTGCCACCCTCGTCGATATCGAAGGCGACGTCGCCGGAGGTCACCTCCAGGCCCTTGGACAGCGGCATCGTGTCAAGCAGCAGCAGATCTTCCAGGCCCACCTTCGCCTCAGTGTCGGCCTCGGGCTGCTTCTCCGCCACTATGTTTCAGTGTCATGGACCATGGCTCCATTGAGCACGTCCTCGGACGTGTCCTTCACCGTCTCCTCTGGCGACTCCTCGTGCTTGTTGAGCATACTGGAGTCTTGGCCACTGTCGGAGAACAGGTCCGAGCGCTCCAGTCCAACCTGGCCGTCTTCACCCCGAAGTTTGGGATCCTCGAGGGTGCTGGATAAGCCATCAACCTTGGCCTCTCCCCATTCCACCCTTGCCTCCGTAGTGGAGATGCGGCCCAGCAGCACCCTCACGGCAGATGAAATGGTGTCCAGGCGCCGGCTCGGACTGTGCTCTGCTGGCTTGCCTGAGTGCTTGCAGCCAGCTTCAAGACGGAAGGCGTCGAACTGGCTCCTGACGTCAGCAATATCTTGTTTTAGCTGGGCAGTATCACTGCACATCGCCTGAAAGGCTGAAACACTGATGCATGGCACTGGCTCGACTTCCGCGGACGGCGGGGTCCCAGAACTGCCCGCGGCCTTCTTCTCTTCGGCCTTCGAGTCGTGCACGTGCTTGGACCCATTCTCGACTTGGCCAACAGCTCCCGAAGGGCACGGACCAAGGCTGGTAATTAGCGATGTGCGCGTTGCCCCCTCAAGCCAACTCCGTACATGTTGCATGTCCCCCGATCTGTGTGCAGCCACCTCCCAAGGGTCAAGCCGACGTCGGTTCGACGTGGCCGGCATGCTTGAGGTACTCGCCGAGGGCTGCCCCGTCAGACAGGAAGATGTGCTCCCCATTCCTGTGTCGGGGGAGCGTAAGACCCGGGTTTGCCAGGACTCGGGTTCGCCATCGTTTTTTGACGACCGCGCCTCGGATTTTGACGAGGGGAAGTTTCGTGGGATGTCTGCAGCGGGAGGCCTCGTCAAAATGCAGGCTCGGCCTCGTCATTTTTTTTTGACGACCTCGTCGGGGATTGGGGATTTCCGAGTCCCCTGTACCCAGGTCTTACGCCCTCCTGACTGTGGACAACGGCCACTGCCTTTCTCGGGCGCCGACGGCGCGGATGGGAGCCCGCGCATGGGCTCACCAGTGGGGGTTTCGCACCGGAGCCCTCCAATCCGTAGCACAACAGGCGCGGTACAGCAGTCCAAATGTGAACCAAAGTATAGTTTGGTAACGGACGGTCGCGCGCATGCTGACTTGACCCAAAATGGCTACGGTCCTCCTCCTCTTCCTCCTCCTCCTCCTCCTCCTCCTCCTCCTCCTCCTCCTCCTCCTCCTCCCTCCTCCTCCTCCTCCCTCCTCCTCCCCCTCCTCCACCTCCTCCTCCTCCCCCTCCTCCTCCCCCTCTCCTCCTCCTCCTCCTCTTCTTCCCCCTCCTCCTCCTCCCCCTCCTCTTTCTCACCCTCCTCCTCCTCCCCCTCCTCTTTCTCACCCTCCTCCTCCTTCTCCTCCTCCTCAACGCTTGTTTCCCTCACGTCGTGTGCGCTCGCCCCGGGGCGCAGCCCCGCCCCCACGTCCTGCGCCTCCCCGCCCCGTGCCCCGCCCCATGGCCGCCCCGTGCCCTGGGCCCCACCAGGAACCGCCCGGCGCCCGACGCACACCGGGCCGCATCCGGAGGAGGAGGAGGAGGAGGAGGAGGAGGAGGAGGAGGAGGAGGGGGAAGAAGAGGAGGGGGAGAAGGAGCATGAGGAGGATGATGATGATGAAACCAAAGAATACGAGGAGGAGGAGGAGGACGAGAAGGAGGAGGAGGAGGAGGAGGAGGAGGAGGACGCTTTTGCCCAAACGATTCGGAGCCCGCGCGCGCCATGAGTGGCGGCCGCGCCACGCCCGTGTGCCACGCCCGTGGACACAGATGCGTGGCCGTACCCACTTGGGCCCGAGTGCGAGGGCCGTGCGTGCGGGCCAGCGCGCGCCAGAGGGTGCTCGCCACGTGCCCTGGCCTTCGTAACTGCAGAGAGTGTGCGGTGTCGGTGCTCTCGCCTGAGCCGGATCGTGGGATGAGAGCGCCGACGACTCACCCCCCTCGTTCCTAGCTGGCAGGCCCTGCCTCCGGAGACGGGGGCCGCTAGCCACACCGCGCCTCTTTGGCCCTGCTTGGCGGAGAGGCCCAGGCCTCTCACCCACCAGGGCCGACGGCTGCGACATCGGCCTGAACGACCACGCGGGCTAGCCGCTCCGGCCTTTCCTCCTCCTCCCTCCTCCTCCCTCCCTCCCTCCTCCTCCTCCCTCCCCCTCCTGCTCCTGCTCCTCCTGCTCCTGCTCCTCCTCCTTCTCCTCCTCCCATTTCTCCTCCTTCTCCTCCTCCTCCTCTTCCTCCGCCTCCTCCTCCTCCTCCATTCCTTTTCCTTGTAGATAATTTCTCCCTGTTGCACCCCGTTGCCAGTTTTTAGGGCGGGCCGGGTGTTTTGCTTGAGACTTCCTCACCATTTATGATGCTGAAACTGAGAGATTGGCAACAGTTTCACAGATGGAGGGCGGGTCGTTTTCAAAATGTGGCTCTCGCTTTAGCGCCGCGCACATTCGTTTTTGAACAATTGCAAGAATTCCACGGATTGAGGGCAACCCGTTTTCAAAATAGGGCTCTCGCCTTAGCACCGCGCACATTCGTTACAATTATTTGCAAGAGTTTCACGGATTGAGGCGACCCGTTTTCAAAATGTGGTTCTCGCTTTGGCGCCGCGCACATTCGTGCTAAAACATTGCAAGATGTTCACGTATTGAGGACAACCCGTTTTCAAAATGTTGCTCTCGTCTTAGCGCCGCGCACATTTGTTCCAAACATTTGCAAGAGTTTCACGCGTTGAGGGCGGTTCCTTTTCAAACATACGGATCTCGCCTCAGCGCCGCGCACATTCTCTTATATACATTGCAGCGGATTCCCATGGTCAACGCACCAGAACAGGTGTTTTGCAAGTATAGATTCTGTGGGTGCAACATTTGCGTTGGTTCGTGGGGTTGAAGTCCCAATACTGGCGTTCTGGCACGGTCCTTGATCGTCAAGACGCAACAGTCAGTTTGATCCGTGGCGTATGTATCCCGAGAATGCTTTGGCATGCTTCAGGGTCTCCAAACGGGTGTCGTCCAATGAGGCAGTTCCCTCAATGGAAAGGAACCGTTGTATGGGGCTTATGACGAGGGAGCTTGGAGGGAGGGTGTATTCCAACATCGTTGATGGCTCTTGGGTTTACACCGGTCCTCCTCCTCCTCCTCCTCCTCCTCCTCCTCCTCCTCCTCCTCCTCCTCCTCCTCCTCCTCCTCCTCCCCCTCGTCGACGCTCGACGATGACGGCATTTCTGTCCCCAGCCTCTTGTTCTTTCTTCTCCTAACTCTCCCTCCCTCTTCTCTCCTCCCTCCCCCTCCCCCTCTTGGCGCCGCCCGCGCAGGCTGAC
>CAUYUJ010002725.1:249469-289469 GCA_963575745.1 Prorocentrum cordatum
GGTGGGTCTCTCACAGCTCTTGGACAGCCCTCGAATTTGCCCGTGGCTGAAGAGACATTTACACTTAGGACAAACAGTGAGGAGTGCCTCATCACTGCACTCAAGAGAAACGCATCTATGATTGAGGTTCCGCAGGGGCGTGGGGGTGAGGCCATGCACCTGGGAGCATTCTCCAGGTGGTGGTACTGCCGTCCCTCTGCGGACCCTATTACAATTCAAGCAAAGAAAAAATCCGCGCAATCTCTGCCACTCGTGACCAAGAGGAGGGGGAGGGGCCTCGGGAGGGCCACGACGAGGGGGGCGGATCAGCTCGACCTCCGAGAGGTCGAGCTTAGGCCACAGCGGGAGCAGAGTGGCCGTACCAGCACATTTTTGTTTAGATACCTTAATTTGCCGCTGGAGCTCCGCATCGTCATTCTGTCCAGGACGGGTGCATGTTAGCTCCAGCTGGAGCGGCGGCGTCGGCAACAGAATTCCCTAGTCGCAGCGGCTGCTCGTCAACATCTAAGTCAGCTTCATTAGGGTCCAAGTGGGCTTTGACCTTCCGAACACCTTTAACGCACTTGCCCACTTGGACCCTTGGTGGTAAAACTGCATCATTCCAGCGTAGGGCCTAAAGAGCTAATCTGCTGCTCCTGAGGCTGCTGGTTTTGCTTAGCAACGTTGAGGCAATCTGAGTATATGAAGCTTGGACCTACCAGTTGTAGGGGAGCCATAGCTCAACTCTGAAATTCTCCAGCTTGGGGGGGGGGGGGGGGGGGGCAAAAGGGGGGCGGGGGCGGGTCCGAACAGCCTGCCTTCGACCTCACCTTCCGCAGTCAAATGCGCAACTCCCCACCCCGCTCGTTGAAGCTCAGGAACAATGTGTCTGCTACAGCTCCCATCTATGAAAACACTCCCCTGGAAATCGGCATCATCTCTGTTTTCGTCGGCCCACTTCATGTCGTGTGTTCCGGGCTTTGCTGGGCGAGGGCGCGCGTCGCCTGGGTGCTCGAACAAACCGCGGCTGCACAGAAGCTGCTCGACAGGCCCCTCTGGTGCAAGGGCTCGATCGATGTCTGGCTGCTCGGCGATATCCAACCGTTGATCCTGACAGCTGGTGCATTCCCGCAGACGATGGAACTCCGAATCGTCGCATTCCTGGCATCGCGCGCACTTAGTGGTCGGAACTTGATACCCGCACTTTTTCGCGCGACTCGGAGTCCAGATCGCACCGCAGACCAGCGATTTCACGCGCCCACGCCCGAGCGGGGTCGATCGCTTGGATCGGATCTTCGCCCGCGGCACGTCAAAACACAATCGGGGAAAATCCACATTCGCCTTGCTGCTCGCATCGCGCCCTAGCGACCTAAGCGCAGCGCTGAACGGCGGGCCCTTGAGGAGCGCTGGGGGAATGTAGGTAAGAACCACCCCCTCCTCAAACTCGCCCCCCAACGAGACGAAATCTTTCATATCCCAAGAAATTCTCTTCAACGATAAATTCAGGGCCGACGGTGGGCCCTTGACCTTCTTCCACTCCGTCACCTCCTCCCCGTGGTAACCAATCCCCCGCGCCGTCCTCAGCTCCTCAAGCGGGATACCGCACGGGTAAGAGCGGGTGTGAGCGGCCCAGATCTCCTTGGCGCATCGGAGGACCGGGACCACTTCGCATCTCCAGGATGGGACACCCTCCAAAATCACAAGTGAGGTGAGCGAGCGTCCAGCAGCCTGCGGGCGCAGAACCTTGCCCGCTGACTGCCTGATTTAAAGAGCTTCTCTATCAGATATGCCGTGAACCGATGCCCCGCACTCGATGCGCGGTGGCGAGCCCGATACAAACATGCGCTTAGCGTACCTGCCCAGGGGTTGCTTCAAACCCCTTCAGTTCCCTGGTTCTTTCTGAACTAGTGCATTCTGACCTTGAGCTTGGAGGCTCTGTTGCGGGCCCTGCGAGGTCTCCCTACCGCATCGTGAATCCCCAGGTTCGTCGCGCTCTCGACAACTGGCCCAGCAAGCTTTCCGAGAAATTCCCTGAGTTCCTGGGCCACCAGTTTGTCGGAGCAAACAAAATTGGCTTTGTCTCTTGAAGCTGCACAGCCTACTTCCGTAACGAACATCTGGTAAAAGGGCAGCAGGAGACTCTTCGATATTCCTAACAACCTCCTTCGCCTTGCCTGCGCAGTTCAGCCCCGTGTCGTCGATATGCGGATCTATGTTCACAGAGGGAGGGAGTCTCGGCGTCAGATTATCACGCGGGCCTAGCATGTAGATCCCGACGAAGGGGCAGCGAAACTACATCCTGCGAAAACTCCAAGTACGGCGTAATGGGGTCCAGATGCCATGGGAGAAATGCAAAGGTATCGAGCGCTGCGGTAGGTGTTGACGCACAACTGAGCGATCGCCATGGGAATCCCGAACTCCTTGCATTGGTTCAGGAGCCTCTCTAACTGGAACGTCTCATAGAACTTCGTCCAATAGAAAACTGGCGCCAGGGCGCATCGCGCGCTGACACGAAATCTGCGGGCCAGCTGCATTTCACCAGTTGTTGCAGTTAGTCAGGCGGGCGCTGGCGGCCAGATGGCGCGCCATCGGCGCCAGTGGGCTTGGGCTACATCGAGGCGCCGACGACTGCACCACACCTGGGACTGGGCATGACAGGCGCGCGCGCGCGAGGTCGGGCACTTGCGATCCGCGCGGGCGAAGTATCGCGATGGCTGCCCAGCGGCTGCGGGGCTCTTGTGCGTTGACACAGCGGCGTTGCTGCGAAGACGCCCCGATCGAGCGGCGTTCTGCGCGGTCAGGGGGCTGCTCGCTCTTGCGCGTTCGCATGCGTCTGGTGTTCCGCGCGTGACAGAATGGAGCCAGCGCGCTTTCCTGATAACGCAAGAAGGCCGATGCGCGCTGGGCGATTGCGGTTCGATGTTGGCGTTGCCCATGCGACGTGGCGCGCGTCCGCGGTCGCGCGGCTTCCATGCGCGCGCGGTGTCTGCCGTGCGCGCAGGGGCAAGACATCGCGCCAATTTGCGTTGGGCGTTCAGGGGCCAGGGCCAGCACATAGCCGTGGTTGCTACAGCGTAGAACGCATCCTCGCTCTTATGGGTGAAGTCAATGCTGGGGCATGCGCGGGCGCTCGGGCGACGTTGCTTGCGCGTTGCGTGCCATGGGTGCGACCGCATGTCCTGATGGCGTACAGGGTCAGCCCTCGGTGCTGACCGGCGGGCGCTCGAACTGAGACTGCGTCCAGCGGCGCGTGCCATAGAATGTTGGGCAGCGCACGACGCGCGCGTTCGCGCGCGAATGTGTGTTTGGACAGTGCGCATTTCTGACAGCCACCGCGCTGACTTGGAAACTATGGCGAAACATGGACGGTTGCCGACTTCAGTTCGATGTGGTTGGGGTTCGCTGTTCGCCATCTCGTACGAGGGGGCGCCATGTGCAAGCGATCGTGCAGATGGTTCCAGCGCCGCCATCAACGTGCAGCCACGATGGCAGCTGGCAAAAAACATGTCTCTGGGGTTGTGGGCTGTCGGCTGCATGTCGAAGTTGACGCGCGCTCGCAGCCGAGCGGCATCAGAGCAGCCGCGCGGCGCGCGCAAGCGGCGCGGCGAGGCTAGCGCAAACCGCTGACTTGAAGTTGGCGAGGGGATCGGGAACACAGATGTCTTTAAGACAGCTGTCAGCCTGCCTTGGTATCCATCGTTGGCCAACGACACTCCCGCAAATTCGATCATCACGCTGCGCGCGTGCGCGCGCGGTCTGTGGCGCAAAACAATCGGAGGGGCCATCGGCCGCTTTTTGCATGGAGCCGATCGCAAATGCCCCAGAGTGGCGACGAGCTGGAGCTCATAATGATACGCCTTCGTCGCCATCCGATCCGTTCGGTAAGCCCGCGACGCGTGCGCGCGCGAGCGCATTGCAGATGTTCTTCGATGGGTGGCAAAGATGCGCGCGCTCTGGAATGGAGACGACGATGGAGCCCTGGCGGTGGCCCAGTTGATTCCGATTGTTTCGCCAGGTCATCGCGTTCCACGAAGTTGCGTCATTACGCGGCGCGGATGTGCCCGCACGGTGCGTTCTGCATCACCAGCCATGCGGGGGTGATATACGTTGGCTCGGGCATCGGCGCGACCCCTTGACGGTTGGCGAGCGGATGTTGCGGGATCTGCGATTTGGCTGCGGTGCGCGCCGCGTTGGCGACGCAACGCGAGATAGTCATGTACGTGGGCGTGGCTGAGCTTGGACTTGCGCACAAGGCGCGCATTGGAATGCGGGCGTTGCGATTCAGGTAAGTCGTTGGCCGCGGCCGAACGGGCGGCAAACTTACCGCTGGCTTATTCGACGTAGTCAGCAAATGAGCGCGCGGTGGGCGACCGCAATCAATTGCTTTCTTGAGATGTACTGCAAGGGCTGTGCCAATGCTTGCTTTAAAACAGAAGTGGGCTCTTAGGTGGTACTGGTTCGAGCCTCTTGCGAACGCTTGCAATTGCGATCAATGTCGTCCGCGCGCGCGCGGGGTCCACGTGCCCATCCAAGTGGTCGAGGGTGTCCTGGCTCAGCGGTTGCTTGTTTCTTATAATTGTATACAGGCCCACTCATATACAGACCTGTGCCATGTGTGCTTTGCACTTACAGTGCGCAAGGGACGGGAAGCTTGTGGGCCGCGCAGGCGCAGCGCCCATCGTGACAAACGCGGGGCTTGCAGAGATCGTCGCTGGGGGCGCCACAGCGCCACGGCGGAAGTAACTCCTGCCCCGAAGCTTGCCACCGATGGCACGCCTGCCCTCTCGGGAACCACTCTTGGGTCAGGTGGTGGGTGGGCGGGTGGCGAAGAAGGAACGGGGGTTTGGTCGTCTTTGCTAGCGGGATGTTAGTTTTTTGATGTCGATCCAAGGTTTCCTTCCTTCTAATGGAAGGTGGCGGTCCGTGGGAAGACTTGGGCGGGGGGATTCGGTGCTCCCAAAATGGCCACAACGCGTTGTCGGTCCAAGATGGTTGGTGTGAGTTCAAATGAAGGTCCTTCATTTGAACTCACGCAGCGTTCTCCTGTCTTGTTGAGGCCCCGTGCCCACTTACTCCCAAGAGCGACGCGCACTAGCAAGGCCCACCCCAACAATTTTCAATTACGCGTTTCCACCACGCCCGCGCTGTTCCATTCCAGTCTCCCCCTCGCGTTTCGCGCCCCCGTACGATTGATATTGCCGTGCCGTTTCCAGTGGGGCAAGGAGCTGCGAAACTGTCGCTCGCAAAGTTGCCCTGTGCGGCAGAGTTGCTGTTTGGGGTCCGCGCGCGTGCGGGTGTCGAGGCGGAATGCCATGTTATCTTTACTTCCTTCGCAACCTAAGTTTTTTTTGGGCCCTTGGTGGGCGAAAATCTGACGACGCAAAACACATGCGAGTGTGCGGGGCCGGAAGGAAGGAGGGTGAGGAGAGGGTGAGGTGGAGGAGGACGAGGAGGAGGATGCGAGCTTAGTCGCGCGTGACTCATTACAATGTTCTGTAAATTGCCATCGCATTTGCAGGCAAGACACCGACGCCCTGGCATATTTCAACAGCTTGCTGACGGACAGTAGCCACTTGGGTTTCTTGCGCCCGCGGGAGAAAACTGTGAAATTGCGATCTCTGGTATATCAGCTGGTGTCTGCAGCGACTGCTAGAGTGACAAATAAGCTTGTGGAAGCTCATGCGAAGTACCCTTTCAGAACGTTCACCTTGTTGTGTGACTCCCATTTCAGTGCTGATGTACAACAAGATCCACGGTGCTTATTTGACCCGTGGGCTCGGTCCTTGGTCGATTACCATGGTGGGGATTGGGACAATGCTACTTTGCGGTTGGAAGTGTTTGTGGTTGCACTCTTAGCCGACATCGACACCGCCCAGATCGAAGCCCGCCACGCCAGCGTCCGCCGCGACGTCTTCAGCAGAGTGCAAACGACAGCCATGGCAGTGGCAAGGGCTTCTTCATCATACGTGCTTCGAGGGCTTGTTCACCCCAACCTTCTGATTCAAGAGCTTGCGGCAATCAGTCGTGTCGACTCTTCTGCTGGTGCCGGCGCAGAGAAAGAAGTCAGTGGGCGCGGTGGAGGTGGTGGCCCATGGCGGCTCTTCTGTTCAGACAATGGTCGTGGAGGAGCAGGGGTGCTAGATACGAGAGCTTTGTCACTTGCGCATAGAAACCTTTCTGCTGCGGGGCTCCAGGACCTGAAAGACAGAGGGCGTGAAGCTTCGTTCCGACATAGGGCAGGGGGCTCGGCATTTGGCCTCACCGACAGAGATGTGCAGCGATCCGCCCCACGTGCCCTCAGACTTTCCGAGTTGGAGCGCATGCGGCGGGCAACGTCGGCCATCTTTGGGAAGAACACCATGGAAGTGCTCGACGTCATGCGCCCAACAGCATCTTTTTCGTTGCCATGCTGCTTCGATGACAAAGACGTGGACGCGTTGCGCAGGGTATCACGAGAGGCTTCATCTCTTCTAAAGGTCGTGCATCGTGAACGCAACAGTGCTTTGATCAAGTGGTCAGCTGATGCCAGCAAGGTGGTTTCATCACAGCCTGGGTGCGAGTGCTTACGAGATAGGCAGGGTTTCATGAACGCATCATCGTGTCTGCCAAGCGCGCACCCATCTGCTGACATCTTCGAGTTCCATGTTCCGAATCTCAGAGGCATTGCAATGCAAGCGTGTACCCTTTCGGCCAGGGGTGATGGGCAGCTGAAGGTGCTTCGTGATGCTCTTACCGATGATTGGGACAGTAAGCACAAAGTCATAACGCATGCGAAGCTTCCACCATTACCCAAGGTTGCTAGTGGCAGCTTTGCGTGCTGGAGGCGTGGTATGTGTTGCTGCGGCGACGTCGGCACAATCCTGAAGGCCTTCGGCAAGAGTTTGCAGCAACTTCTCCGACGCCACTTCTCCAAGAGTTTCAAGGCACCAGGGCGACTGCACATGGAGAACGGTCGGGTTGCGATCTTGTTGTTGGGGGAGCAAGAATGCGGTCCCTCGGGCATCAATGGGGAAGCCATCCCACCACGTAAGATGAGTAGGCGTGTTCAGGGCTCCTGTGCAGGATGAGGAGGACAGCCAGGTAGGATTAGCGTGGGGCTAGGAAGGAGGAGGTGGTGAGTAGGACCAGTAGGATCACGATGATGAGGGAGGGTGACAGGAGGAGCAGCGTTGTTCCCGCAGGTGACGTTGCAGGATCTGGTATCAGATTGCTTCATTGTGGCGACGTGGATGGTACTACGTTTGATTGCGCTTTTCGTCCGCTTGAGTTCACTGACGTTGAAGATATCGGCGGCCAGAGACTGATCAACAACGCCAGGGACATCGGAGAGTCTGTCCATTTCTGGCAGTACATGGCCCCACTTAACAAAACGTACACTTGGTATGCCAGTTGGTTTCTACTTCGGGAGACGGCATCCCCCACGGCAGAGTTTATTCCAGCTGTTCAGGGCTACGTTGAGTTCGGTAGCACTGTTCATCATCTTTGGTGGCGTGGCCAATGCGACATAGATGCAGCACCTCGCCCCCCTCGGAAACGACGCCGAGATGGCGCGCCCAAGGATGGCCAAGACAAGGGTTCCACTGGTGGAGGTGGCAAGCCTCGCCGCAAGAAGGCCCTTCACGACGCCGCTGTTGGCAGCCATCCTGGGCATGGGCATGCTGACGGCGGCCGCTCCGCTGACATGACAGATGACGAGCTCGCTCTTCGCATCGGGTGGTTCACCTTCAGATGCCGCCGCCAGTGACAGCTCCAAGTCGACGCGCGCCTTCGGGGACTCGCCTCGCGAATCTCCGCGAGATGATGGTCTAGGTCAGCCATGTGATGATGCGAGGGGTGGCGAAGTTCAAGTTCCACCTACGCCAATTGGTGGCGACGCGACTCCAGAGCCTGAGCCTGGCGACGGAGGTCCCATTGGCCCTCCAGCACCAGAGCTTGCACCAGAAGGTCCAGCACCAGATCCTGTGCCTGCTGCTCCGTTGGTTGACGAGGAGGTGGTCGATCCAGAGGCGCCCCTTCCACCACCACCACCACCACCCCCAGGGCCACATGCGCCACCAGTATTCCATCCTGATGGTACAATATCGATTCCTTTTGGCAGCGGTTGCATTACGTATTATCATTCGAATACGAATTTCGATGCACGTTGCTCAGGGCACTCAGTCCCAGGGGCCGCGTGTTCTCTCACCAGGACAAGCCTCGGAGGGAGAAGGAAAGGGCAAAGCCGTCCTTTGGGTCTCCTGGCTGCCTGGATGGAGGATCCAGGTTCACACGCTGACACTGGCGTGCCAGGTTGGGTGAGGCCTCCGTTTGACGATCGGGTCACTGCCCGTGCCCTGCTCGAGGCTGCGCCTGGGTCCGATGCTATTTTCTCGAAGGATCGCCCGCCTAAGGATGGTGAGGGCGACGAGCCCCCACATGTTACTTGATTATAAGTTGTACGTGCTGTTGCCTCTTCTCAGGGCTAGAAAAATGAATGACAGCGTTCTTCAGATGCACATGGCTTTTGCCACGTCGGCCGACCACGAGCGCTCTCATATTCCATCTGGCTGTCGCCACGCCCGCTGGCCCTGCACTGCGCGCAAACCAACATAAGGAGAGGAGGAGGAGGACAGAGGAGAACTCAGGATTAGGCTGGGGGGCTAAGAGAGAGGGCGGTTGGGAATGGGGGAAGGTAATTCGACAAATTGGAAAGGATACGAAGACGCGTTGATAAGAGAAACTACAACGACGACGACCACACTTGTAAGGTCGACTGGGGCATTGACTACCAACGATGGCACTGGTTCAATACCAAAGGGCTCTCACGGGGCGGCAAAGTTGCGGGGTAATTTGGGGAATTGTTTTTTTGGAAGGCTTCGCAGCAGTCGGGATTCAACATTGCTCGCGCCGTAACAATTCTAGAACTCGAGAGGGGTCGATGGTTAGCGATCGGGCGACTTATGGCCGCGCTCTGCTAGCATCGCGCTGGCGTGAGCCCTTTACATTGCCCCAAGACAGAATAACGACACCTTAGCTTAATATATGTTTATGTGGCATGCTGCTTCTAATCATCTGTCGTGCTTCGCTTACAATGGCATTCGTTAGTGCCTCGGCAGTGGGTTCACCATATATGTTGGCGCTCATGTGGCGTTCTTGGCTCTCCTCCAGTGCCTCCCCTTCCAACGCGTTCAAGGGAGGGGCGTCCCCCCTATCGAGGGTCCAACTGTTATGCCGTCTTGGGTCCGTCGGGGGCCGTCTTGTCACCGCCGAATGCGGCTCGATTGGGGCATTGTTGGGGCCATGTATGGTTATCGAGTCGACTGGCGCACTTGCAATGCCGAGCGCGCACCAGCGCGCGCGACCATCGGGGGCGGGGGCGGGGGGGGGGAGGGTCCACGCAGCAATCCCGCCATGCAGTTGTAATATCGAGCAGCGGCTTTGCATTTGCATGTCGACGTTGGTGCTGCTGGGCGCTGAGAATGATGATCGGGGTGGTACGGCTGGCCGTCCAGTCCGAGGGGTGTTACGCAAAGTATTCGCTTTGGCTGCGCCCAGCGCAGCTCCCGTGCCATTGCTCTCTGAGCGGTGTGGGTATCTAGCTCCACCCGCGTTAGGCGTGCCGTGGTCGGCTGCCACATGCAGTTTCAAGCAAACATGTGGCCACTGCGGCTGTATCGTGGCCATCATATGCCGCAGGGCCGTCGCAGTTGCCCTTCGATGAGGGGGGACAGGCGGCGGTTTTTCGCAGCCCTCTGCGCCGCGTGGGCAGCAGTGCGTGCTGGTATGGAGCAGTCGCGCGCTGCTTTTTATATCCCAATCAGGCTTTGCATGGGCCGGCAGCGTCGAGCCATTGCGCGCGCGTAGGGTGCATCGTATGCCCCCAGCCGCCAGAAGCGCAACCGACGCGAAGGCACTGTTTGCTTGGCCCACCACGCATTTTTACAAGTTGTGTCAATCGGCAGCATCGCAAATGTCGCGCGTGTTCGGGCGGGGAAGGGGGGGTGGGGGGGGCAGCATGTGCTCGGAGCTCTCAGCGCTCGGTGCGACGCAGCTGCAATGCCATGGGCAGACATTGCCCTGCAACAAGCGCTGGCCCCATCGGGGCGTCAGCTGCGGTTTTCTCGGGGTTGCCGCGCGGTGATCCCCGCGCATCGTCGCGCGCCTTTCGCGTTTCGGAACGCGCGCGCAAGCAGCGGGCTGTTGCGCGCGGGCCCAGCGCGCGCTGTGCGCATGTGCTGCTTTATTGGCGCGAGCGTTGTCGCAGCGGGAGGGCCATTCGTGCGCCTCCAAGACCACTGTCTCGTCGCATGCACTGCCGCGCAAGAGCGTTGATAATTCGCTCCCGCGCGTCGCTCCTGCTCCGAGCGACATTCTTATATGTTGGTGGTTATGGCGGCGCGCATGCGCCCTGCGTCGTTTATAGTTGTATCGCTAGCTCTCGATCGACATCCTCGGGGCGCGCCACTGCTAGCTCTGCAGTCCGCAAGCGGAGTGCGACGTCGATGGCGCCGCACTGTGCATTGCGGCGGCGGCGTTGTGATGATGCAGCGCGCGGCGAGCGTGGTCGACCACGGGCATGTCGGCGGCTCTCCAACGCCAGCCGCTGGATGAGCAAAGCAGAAGTGGTCGCAGACGCTGCCAGCGAGGAGCGGCCGATGATGCCCAGCACATGACTCGCCCTGCATCAATAGTTGCCTGGGCGGGAGCAAGGGCGCGCTGGAAACGCTGGCTCGGGCCAGCGCGTCGCTGGCTCTCACGTGCCACGCGTGTGCTCATCAAGAAGATGATGGACTCCTAACATCGAATGCTCGAACTCCTTTCCACTTCTAACATCTACGTTCGAACTCCTCTCCACTTCTAAGATCGGATGTTAGAACTCCTTTCCACTGCCAACGTCGAGTGTTAGAACTTCTGGCAGTTTCTAACGCATACGTTAGAACGCCTCTCAATTTCTAATATCGAAGGTAGAGCTTCTTTCCACTTCAGACACCGACTGGTAGAACTCCTGTCCACTTCTAACATCGAAGTTTAGAACTCCCTTCTTTTGTTTTAAAACAGCGGGTGCCAGAATAGAACTCCTTGCCACTTCTAACATCGAATGTTAGAGCTCATTTCCACTCCGAACATCGACTGTTGAAACTCCCATACACTTCAAACATCGCATGTCAGACCTCCTTTCCAATTCTGACATCGAATGTTAGAACCATTTTCCATTTCTGAAATGGAACGTTAGAACCCCTTTCCATTTCTCACATTGGATATTCGGTATCCTTTCCATTCCTAGTACCGAATGTTACAACCCTTCGCATTTCTAACATCAAATGTTAGAACATCTGTCCGCAACTAACATCGAATGTTCAAGCTACTGTCCTCTTCTAACCACGAATAATATAACCCTTTTCCCATTTTTAACATCGAAGGTTAGAACCCCTGCCCAGTTCGAACATGGAATGTTGGAGCTCCTTTCCACTTCTGACATCGACTGTTAGAACTCCTGTCCACTTCTGACATCGAATATTAGAACTCCATACAAGATCTTGAGGCACTCTCATACTGCTCTACGCTGCTATTCCAAAGGGTGGTCAAGTTGCCGGCTCGGTTTCTTATACCATCGGACCTTGGTGGTCCTCATTTCACTTATGACTGGTGCAAAATCCCGCTTTTCAAAGCTTGTCGGGACAGCGGCTTTAATGGACTGTATGTCAACGTTCGGGGTCCCGACGAAAGGGTTCGGAGAGTTCCTTGGAAAGAACTGGCTGCTGGTCAGTAGCCGTTTCGCCTCAAACCCTGACGGGAACTCTCGTCCGAGACGGCTGGGAAACATCCATATCCAATTCCAGGGGATGGCCAAACGCAGCCTTCCAGTCAAGCTAGCCGCCAAGAAGCGTCTCAAGTGGACACACGGTTCAGGAGGAATGTGGAACTACTGTGAAGAGGAAAAAGTCTACACCAAAGTCTGGTATACGGAGTACTATGACACGTGGTTCGACCCCGAATCGGGCTGGCCTCACCCAGTTGTATGGTACCTGTCTGACTACTGGTGGGACGGAGACTTCTTTGTGGAAAAGTGGCGTTGGAAGTACCCGTGAATGCCATTCCTGGGACTCCGACAGACTGAATCCCCTGGCGTCTGCGGTGCATGGGCCTGCGGCTTTTGGAGGACTCTCAGTCTCCCTCAATCTCTCATGCATGTTCTTCAACGTTGTTGGTTGGCAAAATACAAAGGTTATAAACATTCCCAGCCATCTTGCGCCCTCCATACTTGTTTGAATTCAACCTTACTCCATATGTCTTGATATGCCTTGGGTGGGTTCTCACGGATGAGTTCTCACTCGGCTTTGACAATCCATTTTGTATGCCTCCGTATCTTCTGGATTCATTGCGTGTTTGGGACATTCAGTTTCTATTTTAGACTCTCTTTCAGTACATATAACCGTCTTGGTTGCTACTTATGTTCAATGGGTTTCATGAGATTTAATGGAAGATTTCTTCACTTCTTACTTACTTCAGACCTTGGGACTATATGCCCTCAAGATTGGCTTCAAGAATTACTCAAGTCACTCAAGATATTGTTGATCAATTTGAGCATACTCCATTATCTTGCATTACGTTTCTCATTTTTCTCATCTTCATTCAAAGCAAGAGAGACCTTGTGGTGGGATTCATTTGGGACATTGGACAATCTGTCATTCATGATTTCTTTCTTTCAGTATCATGGGTTTCAATCCGGGGCTGGGCTTCACCTTTCTTCTGCTTCACCCCTCTCCCGCCTCTCCTCCCGCTTCCCTCTTTCTCTACCGTACGCATTTGGCGTATTGGTGGCTTCTCAGGTTTGTGTTTTGGGAGAACCGACCTTTCAAGGCGCTTCATCATCATCATCATATTAGAACTCCTTTACATTTCTAACACCGGATGTTAGGACTCTTTTCCAGTTCAAACATCGAATGGATGGTAGAACTCCCTTCCACGTCGACCATCGAATGTTACAACTCCTCTCCGCTTCTGACATCGAACGATTGTTAGAACCCGCTTCCAATTCTAACATCGAACGAATGTTCAAATCCTGTCCACTTCTAGCATCGAATGAATGTTAAAACCCTTGTCAACTGCTAACATCGAATGTGGAAAAAATCCGCTTCTAAGGTCGAGTGAACGATAGACCTCCTCTCCACTGCTGACATCGAACGTTATAATGAACCCCTCTTCGCTTCCAACGTCCAATCCATCTCTAACATGGAGTGTTCGAACCTTTTTCCACTTCGAACACCGAATGCATGTTGGAACTCCTCTCCACTTTTGACATCGAATGTGCGCAATCCTTTCCACGTATAACATTTAAACCAGTTCTACTATCGAATGCTAGAACTCCTTTCCACTTCAGACATCGAATGAATGTTGGAAGTCCTTCCCGCGTCTAACATCGACTGTTAGAATTCCTTTCCACCTGTGACATCGACTGTCAGAGCTCCTTTCCACTGCTGACATGCATGTTAGAATTCCCTTCCACTTCTGACATCGCCTGTTAGAACCCTTTTCCAGTTCGGACATCGAACGGACGCTACAAACTCCTCTTCACGCCTGGCGTCGAATGTTAGAACTCTTCTCCAGTTCCAACATTGAATGTTGAAACTCCTTTCCACTTCTAACACCGACTGTTCGAATTCGCTTCCATTACGAACATCGGATGTTAGAAGTCCTTTCAACGTCAAACATCGAATGTTAGAACCCCTTCCACGTCGAACATCGGATGTTAAGGCTCCTCTCCACTTCTAACGTTGGGTTTCCGCTGTCGTTTTTGGGCCACCAGTGCGCGCGGCGTCCGAGCGCGCATTTGCGCGCGGTGGGCTTGTCCGCGCGGGGCGCTGCGCGCGACCGCCTTGGCGCAGTGGCGATCGCGTCGCAGCGTGCGCCGTGGTTTCGTCAGAGCGCTTGGCGATTGGCGAGGCGCTGTGCATGACAATGCCGTCTTCGCCACCTGGCATTCCACTTGGCGGAGACGGCGGGGGCGGCGCGCGTGCGAGTGCGCTCCGTCCTTGGTTGGCGCTATTGAATTGGTGGGCAGAGGAGGCAGGAGCACGCGCGCGCGCCTTGCGCTTCTATGCGCGCGCGTGCGTCTTGCAGCCCATCTGCTAGCGCCCGTTCGTAACATTGAATTGGGGAGAGGTCGGCCCTTCGCGTTGCGTCAGCAGCGACGTCTTTTTGGCGGGCCAAGAAAAAGGGACGCGCCGCCATCGTCAATTCCAGGCGGCCACCAAAATAGGAGGTGGCGGACGGGATCGATTTTGAAAAGGGTCCGGAGGAGTTATGCTGAAACGCCCCAATCCTATTCCCATCCAACCCGAGGTCTAATTCCCTCGCAACATCCATCGACAAAAAAATTCGTAGTCTATCTGCCATCTAATTCTGATCCGACGCCGGAAAAAAGGATTCCAATACCCTGCGGGTTTTCAAAATAGGCGGGTGATGGGGCGGTGTAATTTTGCGAAGGGACAAATTAGGCACTTCTGCATGCGGCTTTTCCATTGAATCGGCATGATGCGGCAGCATTCGGTGCGTCTGATTTTTGTCATCTTTTTTAAAAAAAACAGGGGCGAACACGTCAAACTTTTGTCAATCTTTTTTCAGCGAGGTTTTTCTCAGCGACGGCGTTAGTGGTTTAGCAGAGGGGCCGCCGACCTCACATCGCGCGCCACGGGTTTCATATAGCGCTGGTGGCGCGCGCTCGCGCTTCATTGCGGCGCTTAAAGAATCTGCCAGCGAAAAAACGTTAGTGATATGTTTCTGACGGTTGCGGTATTCCCGCTGCATCGACCGTTGCGCATGGGGGCGGGGGGGTTGACGCACGCGGCGGCGTTGCGAAGGGGCGGGGGTGGGTGGGCGCGTGGGCGGGGGAAGGGAGGGGGGCGTCGCTGCGCGCGCCTGAGTCATGGGGGGTGCATGGGCCTCGAGCGCAGGTGCGCGATGGGCATGGGCGGAGTGGCGCGGCATCGGTTGGGGCGGCGGGCGAGCGTGGGAGGGCGGCGGCGTTGGGCGCTGGCGGCGGGCGACGGGCGCGGGCGAGCGGCGGGGTGAGCGCTGGCGCGTGGGATCGACATTGCGCGGCGGTCACCCCACATGAGAAGTCGCTTGGTGCACGGCGGAGGCCGCCGAATTTGCACGGCAATCTGCGCGCCTGGTGTCGGGGGTTTGCCAGGCGACATGGTTCGCTTCATTGTCGAGCGTGGCGTCGGCGCACGCGCAAGCCAGTGCGCAATGTTGCGCGCTTGGCGTGCGGGTTGGCGATCGCGTCCGCGCTCGCGTGGCTCGACCGAGCCGACGCCGTAGCTTGTTACAGTGCATCATCGCAGTCTGGCGTATTTCGCGCTTTCATTTTGCAGCTGGGCTTGCCTGCAGGTCAGACACTGCGCACGCATCGCTTTGCGCGCGAAGACTGTGGTCTAGAAGTGCGTGTGCAGCGAAGGCGTCCGCGCTCCGCGCGGCGCGGGCGAGCACTGCCTGCGTCTGGCAAATGTCTCTTGCCCATGGCGCGCGACAGCGAATGCTTGGCGCTTCGCATTGTGTATTTCGTACCGCATATTTACATTGGGGTGATCTCGGCTTCAGAGCAGAGAATGACTTTTTACGGTGGGTTGTCTGCATTGGGTTTTGCAGTTGAACATCGCGCGCATGCGTTAAACCTATGAGCGATGCGCAGCCGCCGCGTGCGCGCGCGCGTGCGCGCGCGCGCCCGCGTCGAGGAGTTCAGTTCTTTATTGTCCAAAACAGAGAATCCGATATGCAATGCTGAAAACTGAATGTACAATTTCTGCGGCTCTTCAAATAGGCCGACGGACGCGTCGACGCTTGTATTGAGGACAATACAGAACGCCGATGCGCGCGCGTTCGCGCGCGCACGCGCGCGCGCTGGCGTCTCGCATTGCGCATGTCGTATCGTATGCCAACAGTGGAATGATCGCGTGTTCCGATCAGAGAATGATGTTTTACATTGGGTTTTAGCCATTGGGTTTGGGAGTTTAACATCTGCTCCCGTGCATTTGCATCGTGTCAGTGCGCAGCCGCCTTGAGCGCGCGCGCACGCGCGCGCGCGTGTTCAGGAATCCTGTGCCACCCGCAACTAAAATGCAGACGCGTAAGTTCAAAAGCTCTTCTCAAGTGTTCTGTGGCTGTTTCAGGAGGCAGACGGACGCGTCGACGTTTCTATTGGCGACAATACAGAACGCCGATGCGCGCACGTTGGCTCGCGCACGCGCGCGCGCTGCCGCTTCGCACTGTGTATTTCGTATCGTATGCCCACATTGGAGTGATCTCGTCTTCCGATCTCTGAATGACTTTTTGCATTGGGTTTTTCACCATTGGGTTTTGGAGCTTAACATCGTTCCCATGCGTTAAACTTACCAGCGGCGCGCAGCCGCCGCGTGCGCGCGCGCGTAAGCGCGCGTTGCAGTGAAGAGTTCTCGGCTTCTCAGAATAGCAAAGTCGACGTGTAATACCGAAAGCTACATGGATTTTTTTGGAGGGTCTTTAAAGAGGCATACAGGCACGTCGACGCTTCAATTGTCGACAATACAGAATACAGAAGGCCGGTGCGCGCGCGCTGGCGCGCGTCAGCGCGCGCGTTGGCGTTTCGAAATGTGCATTTCTTATTGTATGCGTTCATTGAGATGATCTTGTCTTCTGATCAGACAATGATGTTTTACATTGTGTTTTAGCAGTTGGGTTTTGGAGTTTCACATCGTTCCCAGGCATTGAGCCTATGAGCGGCGCGCGGCCGCTGCGCGCGCGCGTACGCGCGCGCGCGTTTTGAGGAGGTCTGTAGTGTTCACAATAGAAAGTTGAAGATGTGACTTAAAAACTGATTTCAAATTTTCTGATGCTCTTTAAGGAGAACGACTGATTCGCCGACGCTTCCGTTGTGAGCATTACAGAACGCCGATGCGCGCGCGTTGGCGCGCGCACGCGCGCGCTGGCGTTTCGCATTGTGTATGTCGCATCGTATGCCCACATTGGAGTGATCTCGTCTTCCGATCATGGAATATTTTTTCGCATTGGGTTTTCAACATTCGGTTTTGGAGTTTAACATTTGCCCCCATGCCTTAAACACATTAGCGGCGCGCAGCCGCCGCGTGCGCGCCCGCATGCGCGCGCGCGCGTGGAAGAATTTTGCATTCTTTGCAGTAGACAACAGGAAATTAGACATGTATTTTCTTTAAAGAACGGAATGCACAATTACTGAAGCGCTTGAATCAGGCCGACGGCAGTGTCGGTGTTTCTATTGTGGACAATTCAAAGCGCCGATGCGCGCGCATTGGCGCGCGAACGCGCGCGCGCGCGCTGCCGCTTTGCACTGTGCATTTCGCAGCATCGCGTGCGCAACTTGGGGTGATGTCGTTTGCCGATCAGAGAACGAATTTTTACATTTGGTATTCACCCTTGGGTTTTGGCGTTTCACATCGCTTCCATGCTTAAACCCATCAGCGGCGCGCAGCCGCTGCGCGCGCGCATTCGCGCGTGCGAGTTGAGGGGGTTTGTATTGTCCACAATAGAAGTGAACATGTTATTCGACATGTTGAATTTAAAATTCCTGTGGCTCTTTAAGTAGGCCGACGGACACGTCGGCGTTTCTATTGCCGACGATGCAGAACGTCGATGCGCGCGCGTTGGCGCGCGTACGCCTGCGCGCGCTGGCGTCTCGCATTGCGTATGTCGTGCCGTATAGCAACATTTGGATGATTCCGTCCTGCGATCAGATAATGGTTTTCCCAACCATCCTGTGGTGTTGGGTCCTCGTTTTGAAGAGACGGTGCCCCGCGTTCTCCTTCCTCCCGCTGCCTCCTCCTTGCTGCCGCCCGCATGCGTCACGCACACCCAATTCGGCACACCCCTCACACGTTTCGTGGCCCCATAGGGAGCTCCACCGAAGGCCCCAGTGCTGCCGCCCGCATGCGTCAGCACACCCAATTCGGCACACCCCTCACACGTTTCGTGGCCCCATAGGGAGCTCCGCCGAAGGCCCCAGTGCTGCCGCCCGCATGCGTCACGCACACCCAATTCGGCACACCCCTCACACGTTCGTGGCCCCATAGGGAGCTCCGCCGAAGGCCCCAGTGCTGCCGCCCGCATGCGTCACCCACACCCAATTCGGCACACCCCTCACACGTTTCGTGGCCCCATAGGGAGCTCCGCCGAAGGCCCCAGTGCTGCCGCCCGCATGCGTCACGCACACCCAATTCGGCACACCCCTCACACGTTTCGTGGCCCCATAGGGAGCTCCGCCGAAGGCCCAGCGCTGCCTGCGCGCACGGCACACCCTCACACGCGTGGCCCCATGGGGCTCCGCCCCCTTTCGGCACACCCCTCACACGTTTCGTGGCCCCATAGGGAGCTCCGCCGAAGGCCCCAGTGCTGCCGCCCGCATGCGTCACGCACACCCAATTCGGCACACCCCTCACACGTTTCGTGGCCCCATAGGGAGCTCCGCCGAAGGCCCCAGTGCTGCCGCCCGCATGCGTCACGCACACCCAATTCGGCACACCCCTCACACGTTTCGTGGCCCCATAGGGAGCTCCGCCGAAGGCCCCAGTGCTGCCGCCCGCATGCGTCACGCACACAATTCGGCACACCCCTCACACGTTTCACTCCGCCGACCCCCATTTTCGGGGTGCCCATAGGGAGCTCCGCCGAGGCCCCAGTGCTGCCGCCCGCATGCGTCACTACACCCATTTCGTGCCCCTCCGCCGCAGGCCCCTGCCGCGCATGCGTCACACCAATTCGGCACACCCCTCACACGTTTTGTGGCCCCATAGGGAGCTCCGCCGAAGGCCCCAGGGCTGCCGCCCGCATGCGTCACGCACACTCAATTCGGCACACCCCTCACACGCTTCGTGGCCCCATAGGAAGCTCTACCGAAGGCCCCAGCGCTGCCGCCCGCATGCGTCGCGCACACCCAATTCGGCACACCCCTCACACGCTTCGTGGCCCCATCGGGAGCTCCGCCGAAGGCTCCAGCGCTGCCGCCCGCATGCGTCACGCACACACAATTCGGCACACCCCTCGCACGTTTCGTGGCCCCATAGGACCGAAGGCCCCAGGGCTGCCGCCCGCATGCGTCCCGCACACCCAATTCGGCACACCCTTCACACGCTTCGTGGCCCCATAGGGGGCTCCACCGAAGGCCTCAGCGGCCGCGCTCACATGCGTCCCCGCCACCCATCCCGGCACGCTCCTCACAACAACAGGTTTCGTGGCCCCATAGGGAGCTCCACCGAAGGCCCCAGTGGCACCGCCCGCATGCGTCACCACCCGCACCCAATTCGGCACACCCCTCACACGTTTCGTGGCCTCGTAGGGAGCTGCACCGAAGGCCCCAGTGGCGGCGCTCACAGTACACCGCTCACGCGCTTCGTGGCTCCAGAGGGAGCTCCACCGAAGGCCCCAGTAGCGGCGCTTACATGCGTCTCCGCCACCCATCCCGGCCCCCCCCCCGCAGCAGCATCATGTTTCGGGGACCCATAGGGAGCTCCCCTGGAGGCCCCAGTGGCGGCCCTCACATGCGTTTCCGCCACCCATGTCGGCACGCCCCGCGCGTGTTTCATGTCCCCATAGGGAGCTTCACCGAATGCCCCAGTGGCACCCATCTCGGCACACCCCTCACACGTTCCGTGGTCCTATGGGGAGTTCCTTTGAAGATGAAACCCGCAGCTGCGGTACTGACAACTGCATATGGTTGGGTTCTACTTGAAAGTCCAGACGTTTTTTCCCAACGATCCTGTGGTGTTGGGTCCTCGTTTTGAAGAGACGGTGCCCCGCGTTCCTCCTGCTCTTCCTCCTCCTCCTTCTCCTCGCCCTCCTCCCTCCTGCGTTCGCATGCCTCCCCACAACCCATTTCGGCACACCCCTCACACGTTTCGTGGCCCCATAGGGAGCTCCACCGAAGGCCCCAGTGGCTGCGTTCGCATGCCTCCCCACCACCGATTTCGGCACACCCCTCACACGTTTCGTGGCCCCATAGGGAGCTCCACCGAAGGCCCCAGTGGCTGCGTGCGCATGCCTCCCCACCACCCATTTCGGCACACCCCTCACACGTTTCGTGGCCCCATAGGGAGCTCCACCGAAGGCCCCAGTGGCTGCGTTCGCATGCCTCCCCACCACCCATTTCGGCACACCCCTCACACGTTTCGTGGCCCCATAGGGAGCTCCACCGAAGGCCCCAGTGGCTGCGTTCGCATGCCTCCCCACCACCCATTCGGCACACCCCTCACACGTTTCGTGGCCCCACTCCACCGAAGGCCCCAGTGGCACACCACCAGGCACACCCCTCACACGTTTCGTGGCCCCATAGGGAGCTCCACCGAAGGCCCCAGTGGCTGCGTTCGCATGCCTCCCCACCACCCATTTCGGCACACCCCTCACACGTTTCGTGGCCCCATAGGGAGCTCCACCGAAGGCCCCAGTGCGTTCGCATGCCTCCCCACCACCCATTTCGGCACACCCCTCACACGTTTCGTGGCCCCATAGGGAACTCCACCGAAGGCCCCAGTGGCTGCGTTCGCATGCCTCCCCACCACCAATTTCGGCACACCCCTCACACGTTTCGTGGCCCCATAGGGAGCTCCACCGAAGGCCCCAGTGGCTGCGTTCGCATGCCTCCCCACCACCCATTTCGGTACACCCCTCACACGTTTCGTGGCCCCATAGGGAGCTCCACCGAAGGCCCCAGTGGCTGCGTTCGCATGCCTCCCCACCACCCATTTCGGCACATTGGGACCCGCCTGCTCCATGCGATCTTAGGGACACCGTGGCTTCGCAACAATCCCTCCTTCCTCAGGATGCCTCCGTGTTTTGGGACTCGAGTCTGTTTTTCTCTCTTGGGGTTTGGGGGGATGGGCCCCCTCCCCTTCCCTTGCCTCCTGTCGGCTCCTGCAGTCTCGGGCTCAAGCTTTCGGTATGCTACTTCCCAAGGCGTCAGACCCTCACGTTATCTTTCAGGGGAAGCTTTGCAGGTCTAAACGCAAAGTCTGCTTCCTGTCTAAACAAGATCTTGAGGCACTCTCATACTGCTCTACGCTGCTATTCCAAAGGGTGGTCAAGTTGCCGGCTCGGTTTCTTATACCATCGGACCTTGGTGGTCCTCATTTCACTTATGACTGGTGCAAAATCCCGCTTTTCAAAGCTTGTCGGGACAGCGGCTTTAATGGACTGTATGTCAACGTTCGGGGTCCCGACGAAAGGGTTCGGAGAGTTCCTTGGAAAGAACTGGCTGCTGGTCAGTAGCCGTTTCGCCTCAAACCTGACGGGAACTCTCGTCCGAGACGGCTGGGAAACATCCATATCCAATTCCAGGGGATGGCCAAACGCAGCCTTCCAGTCAAGCTAGCCGCCAAGAAGCGTCTCAAGTGGACACACGGTTCAGGAGGAATGTGGAACTACTGTGAAGAGGAAAAAGTCTACACCAAAGTCTGGTATACGGAGTACTATGACACGTGGTTCGACCCCGAATCGGGCTGGCCTCACCCAGTTGTATGGTACCTGTCTGACTACTGGTGGGACGGAGACTTCTTTGTGGAAAAGTGGCGTTGGAAGTACCCGTGAATGCCATTCCTGGGACTCCGACAGACTGAATCCCCTGGCGTCTGCGGTGCATGGGCCTGCGGCTTTTGGAGGACTCTCAGTCTCCCTCAATCTCTCATGCATGTTCTTCAACGTTGTTGGTTGGCAAAATACAAAGGTTATAAACATTCCCAGCCATCTTGCGCCCTCCATACTTGTTTGAATTCAACCTTACTCCATATGTCTTGATGTGCCTTGGGTGGGTTCTCACGGATGAGTTCTCACTCGGCTTTGACAATCCATTTTGCATGCCTCCGTATCTTCTGGATTCATTGCGTGTTTGGGACATTCAGTTTCTATTTTAGACTCTCTTTCAGTACATATAACCGTCTTGGTTGCTACTTATGTTCAATGGGTTTCATGAGACTTAATGGAAGATTTCTTCACTTCTTACTTACTTCAGACCTTGGGACTATATGCCCTCAAGATTGGCTTCAAGAATTACTCAAGTCACTCAAGATATTGTTGATCAATTTGAGCATACTCCATTATCTTGCATTACGTTTCTCATTTTTCTCATCTTCATTCAAAGCAAGAGAGACCTTGTGGTGGGATTCATTTGGGACATTGGACAATCTGTCATTCATGATTTCTTTCTTTCAGCATCATGGGTTTCAATCCTGGGCTGGGCTTCACCTTTCTTCTGCTTCACCCCTCTCCCGCCTCTCCTCCCGCTTCCCTCTTTCTCTACCGTGCGCATTTGGCGTATTGGTGGCTTCTCAGGTTTGTGTTTTGGGAGAACCGACCTTTCAAGGCGCTTCATCATCATCATCATCATTTCGGCACACCCCTCACACGCTTCGTGGCCCCATAGGCAGCTCCACCGAAGGCCCCAATGGTTGCGTTCGCATGCTTCCCCACCACCGATTTCGGCACACCCCTGACACGTTTCGTGGCCCCATAGGGAGCTCCACCGAAGGCCCCAGTGGTTGCGTTCGCATGCCTCCCCACAACCCATTTCGGCACACCCCTCACACGCTTCGTGGCCCCAAAGGGAACTCCACCGAAGGCCCCAGTGGCTGCGTTCGCATGCCACCCCCACACCAACTTCGGTGCACCCCTCACACATTTCGTGGCCCCGTAGGGAACTCCACCGAAGGCCCCAGTGGCAGGGTTCGCATGCCTCCCCACCACCCATTTCGGCACACCCCTCACACGTTTCGTGGCCCCATAGGGAGATCCACCGAAGACGGTATTCACACCAGCATTACTCACAACTGCATATGGTTGGGTCCTTCGCCAGGCTAATTCAATGTTTTGTGTAAGTTTTTCTGGTGCTCGCCTTTTCGGGCCAAGAACAGCACAAAACAGCCCAAGCGGCTCCTACGATCGTCCCAAGATAGCCTTTGAGGCCCCCACAAGGGCCCGGAAACGTTCCAAGACCAAAACGGCCCAAGAAGGCCCCAACAGGGCCCCAAGACGGCCTCAAGAGAGCCCCAGCAGAGCCCCAAGAGGCTCCCCAGAGGCCCCCAAGAGAGCCGCAAGACGGCCAAAGGCTTCCGAGACACCCCGAGACGGCCCTGCGTAGCCAGTGGCTCAAGTTTTGCCCAAGACATTGTGGCAAGCAAGTCTTCAGGCATTTGGAACGCGGGGTTTTGCGCGTGTTGCCGACAAGCCCCTGTTGCCTCACCGTTACCGACATGAACGTCGCGGTGTTTGCAGCAGCGTTCGCCATCCTGGTCGTCGGCCGCGGCGGCGTCGCCGCCGACGGCATGACCGAAACCTTGGAGGAGCGCCGCCTGGTGGAGGACGACTCGCACAACTGCGACGACGCCACGAGCGAGGCCGACGGAGTGGGGCTGCTCCAGTCACGGGCGCTGAGCCCCGGCGGGACGCAGACCGCAGACAACAGCAAGGACGAAGCGCAGGATCTACCGATCGATATCAAGAAGCTCAACTCTACAATTCATCACGGGCATGAACATCCTGGCGACGTGTATCTCTTTTCCTTCCCTGATGATTGCAAGTTCGAGTGCCCAGAACCAAACACTCAGTGCTGCGGCGGGGTTAATCTCTACACTTGCTGCGCTGGTCCGAATATTGCCCCAGGATACCCATGCCCGTGGGGGTTGTGGAACACGTGCACGAGGGGATATTGTTGTTCTCGAGCGGGACGATGTTCTCCGTGCTAGATGTCCTGCACCGAGTAGGAACGATGTCGTCCGTGCTAGATCGTTTGTCCTCCGCTCTGCCCGCTCGGTTTAACGTCCTGCCCGTTCGCATGGCAACTTGCACGCTTGCTTTCAAGTCGTGCCCGCCGGGCCTGTCCGCCCGACGCGACCCCCAGCGAAGCGAGATGGGCACCGTGAGATGGAGGAGACGAGCCTTGAAAAGAACGAGGAGGGGGAGGTGGAGAACGGGGTGAACCGGCGGTGAGGAGCTGGGTTATGAGGTAGGGGAGGTGGAGGAGGAGATCAGGCTAGCCGCGTTACTCGGCAGGAGTCGTTGTGGCATTTGTTGGTTGAGGCTGTGGTCGGGTCTTGGAGAGATCCTTCCCCTCCCAGAATGCCCCAGCAGCCTGGTGCGCATTTTGCATTCCGCCAGCTGGAACTGCCGCTCCTTTGGGAAAAGGCGTCGCGCGCCACAGGGTTGCGGTTGTGTGGCGCGCGGTGCTGGCTGCTCGCTCGACTTCTCTCAGTTTTTTTTTTTTTGTTCCCCCTCTCTCTCTCTCTCTCTCTCTCTCTCTCTCTCTCCCTCTATCTCTCTCTCTCTCTCTCTCTCTCTCTCTCTCTCTCTCTTTTTGTTTGCTCTCTGTCTCTCTCTCTCTCTCTCTCTCTCTCTCTCTCTCTCTCTCTCGTTTCTCTCTCTCTCTCTCTCTCTCTCTCTCTCTCTCTCTCTCTCTCTCTTTCTGTCTCGATTTCTCGCAGCGCACCTCTCTCGTTTACCCTTGTCTATCTGGCCGCTTCTCTTGCGTGATCCATCGATTCGTTCGTTACTGCAGCACGTCGGCGCGAAAGGGGCGCTCTCGGGAGGGGATGAACCAGCGCTTTGCCGGACATACAACAAAAAACACCCCGAGACGGCCCAAAAGGGCACCAATACGACCCAAAATTGCTCCAAAAGCGTTTCAAAAAGGCTCCACGCGGGCCCCAAGAAGACCCTGACTATGCCCCAGAGACGTTCAAGGACACCGCGGCTTCCATCAGCGAGCGGGAACGTGGCAAGCTCTTGACACCAAGGCTCCCATGGCGCGGTGACGTAAAAAGCTCGTCGCACAAAGGTTCCCAAGAGCGAGCGGCAACTTAAAAGTTTCTGAGCGCTAGGGCTCCCGACGGAGACGGCGACGTAACAAACTCTTCACACTATGGCTCCCAAGAGCGAAGGGTGCCGTGAGCCCTCTCGGGCCAGTTCCTGAGGCGCTCTTTCCGTTTCCGTGTGCCGGCCCAGGTGGCGGAAAGAGCGAGCGAGGTACGAGCGAGAGACGTTTCGCAGGGGGCGAAGCCTTTATAGGGAGGAGGTCCGGGGGAGGGGGCAAGCCCGGACGAGATGGTCTAAGTGCCCTCGCGCCTTGTATTTCCCAACCATCCTGTGGTGTTGGGTCCTCGTTTTGAAGAAATGGTCCCCGCGTTCCTTTTTCCTCCTTCTCCTCGCCCTCCTCCCTCCTGCGTTCGCATGCCTCCCCGCCACCAATTTCGGTACACCCCTCGCACATTTCGTGGCCCCATAGGGGGCTCCACCGAAGGCCCCAGTGGCTGCGTTCGCATGCCTCCCCACCACCCATTTCGGCACACCCCTCACACGCTTCGTGGCCCCATAGGCAGCTCCACCGAAGGCCCCAGTGGCTGCGTTCGCATGCCTCCCCACAACCCATTTCGGCACACCCCTCACACGTTTCGTGGCCCCACAGGGAACTCCACCGAAGGCCCCAGTGGCTGCGTTCGCATGCCGCCCCCACACCAACTTCGGTGCACCCCTCTCACAGTTCGTGGCCCCATAGGGAGCTCCACCGAAGGCCCCAGTGGCAGGGTTCGCATGCCTCCCCACCACCCATTTCGGCGCACCTCTCACACGCTTCGTGGCCCCATAGGACGATCCACCGAAGACGGTACTCACACCAGCATTACTCACAACTGCATATGGTTGGGTCCTTCGCCAGGCTAATTTTTACATGGGGTTTTCACCAGTGGGTTTTAGAGTTCAACATCGCATTCGCGTGTTAAAACCTATCAGCGGCCCGCGCCCGCCGCGCGCGCGCTCGCGCGCGCGCGTCAAGGGCGGTTGTTTTGACGTGAATTTTAAAAGATGGCATGTAACTCCAAAAGCTGTTATACACATGTACGGTTCCCGAATCCACGTGGGCCCCTACGGGGGGCAAGCGGATTGCCAGTCTAGTCACCATTGGCCGTCTTGGGGCTATTGGTTGGTTGTTCCGGAACCATTACTTGGCGGCCTTGGGGGTCACGAGTTGGCGTTTTCCGGTGTTAGGCTTTGTTTTTGGGGTGCAAAATAATTTTGGGAGTTGCCTATTGGCTTTCGGGCTACTAATTCGTTCTTTGGGGCGCCGATGCGCTGCTTCGTCTGTCTGCCTGTTGGGCCACAATTAAGTCCTTGTTTCGGGTGTTTGGGGTTCTCAGGGCAATTGCTGGGCCTCTCGTGTCTCACTAACTTGTGTTTCGGTGCCACTAAGTGGCTATCTTGGGGTAAGTAATTGACTTTTGGGGGGAGCCTGCTTGGCTGTCTTGGGGCCTCTACCCAGTTGCTTTTCGGGGTTAATGCTGGTTGTCTCGGGGCGTCTATAGGAGGAGTCGGCTTGCGGGGGGGGGGGGGGGGCGGGCGCGGGGGGGGCGCCAACGACCGCGCCGATTCCATCGCGGCCCGCTGCCCCTTCCCGGGGCTCTCAGGAATCCTCCGGGCCCAGTCGGCCTCGCAGTCGGCGCTGGCGTCGTCGCCCGCGAGCGCCAGCCGGCGGGCGGGCCGACCTTGTTGCGCATGTTTGGCGCGAGAGACCCGCGCAGGCCTCGCGCTGTGCCCGCGCCCCAGGGCGACGGCCCAGGCCCTTGTAGCCTCCCGCGCTGACGCGATGGCCTCGCGCGCGGCGCAGGAGCGGGCGCCGCCGACCGTTCGGTTCGGCCCCGCGCACTTCTAATGCGAGAACGCAAAGCCCCCCATGCTGCTCGCGCGCGTTGCGCGCTGAGCAGTGCGATGCAGTTGCGACGGCCGCGCGTTCAATTGGAAACCGCAACGCAAGTTTCCATTCCCGCGCGCGGGGCGGTGCATGAACTTACAGATGCGCCGACGGTCGAGAACTCGCGCGCGCGCCCGCGCCTGCCATGTTGGGCGTGCGCGCTGGACCCGGAAATCTGCGGCTCGGCCGCCCGATGCGCCCCAAAAATCGCTCCGCCCCCCCCCCGCCCCCCTCCCCCTCAAAACTCTTCCGCGCTGCTGGAAAAACCATGCCGCCGAGGCGGGAGCTCGGGCCGCGGCCTGATGGTCTCCGGGGCACAGGGGAATCGAAGGAATCAGCACGGAATCAGTACAGAATCAAAACAGAATCGGCACAACTGCGACCCCTGATTCTAGCGGAATCCAAAGAATCAGTACGGAATCAATACGGAATCAAAGGTGGAATCGGCGATGGAACCAGAATCGGCCAGAACGGGGAAGTAGGCCAGAATCGGTGCCAGAATTCATGGAGAGAGGCCTTTTTCCAGAGAGTTCACTGCGGCGGGTGCGCGGCGCGGGCGCGCCGCGCGACTTCGCTGGTTCAGTGAGGCGCGCAGTCGGCGTTCAGAGTGAACAGGTTGTTTTCAGGGCGATATCCTGGCGGCGCGCTGGCGCATTGCGCATTTGCGTATTCCTGGCGGGCTGTTTGAGGGCGACCCGGCAGCGTCGGCCGAATGGCCCGCAAATACCGCGCGGCCGATCGCGCGCCCCACGCGGTCACGTCGACCGCCGTGTGCCGCGACCGCCGCGCGCCCCGGACCGCGCCATTGCCGCGTTGGATTGGACGGCGCAGCGCCCGTCCTCCAAAAGTCGTCACATGCATATCGCCCGTGTCCCACAAGAGCGTCGCTGATACTTCACCTCTGGACGTGCCTACTTCTGATCGAAAGGCCTGTCGCCAAACGACGCCGCAGGCAGCGGGGAACCCCGATCCTGCGAAGTGCGGTCTCACGCGGGCAAGTTCCCATTGCTGGGCGCGCGCCTGTCCGCGTCGACCCCGAAGCCTAAAAAGAGAAACAAACGACCCGATCGGACGCGGACCTCTCGTGGGTTTCATTAAGAGGGCCACCTGGGTCGCGCGAATTTGCGAGGGCAGCGTGGGCAGGATTTCGACCCGGGAAAACAGAAGGGACACGGCCGAAAGGGCGTCGTCAGAAAGCCAACTGCAATGTTTCATGTGGAACCCGTCCGCACTTTGGGCAGAGCGGACAGGGTACCTGGACGAGACTCCTCTTATGAAGGCTGGCTCCAGACGCGGGAGGGCTTCTTGAACTCCTTCGAAACCGCGGCCAATGGGGGGCTCGGACGTAACTTTCCACAGGCCACTGAATCTGTCAGATTCCGTGCGCAGCGGGGAAAGCGGATCGGATATGACCATGCCTCCAGCACTTAAGGTGGTAGTGGGCTTCCACCCTGGCGCTGGCTTCTTAGCAAGATGCGCATTCCTACCCCCTTTATCGATGTTAGACAACATCCAGTTATTCCAACCCGTCCTAGCCTCCTCCTGGGTCTTGGCCTTGACTTCCTCGTACTCCTTCTCCACCTTAGCCAGAAGAAGTGCCACCTTAGTGCTGTCCATCCCTCCAGGTGAGCAGGCGTCTGAGGCAAGTGCCGCAGCAGCGTCGACAGTGCTACGATAATCTCCGACGTCGTCGATCACAAACTTCGGCGGCGGCGACCGCTCGCCGCGCAGGGTCGGCTGCTCCTGGTCTGCCTGGAAAAAATGCCCAAGCACCTGCCGAACTTGGTTGTCCAGCCTCTTCATAGCAGCCATCGCTGGTTACCTCAGGGGGTCGGTTTTGGCATTTAACTCGGGGGCCCATTGGAGCTCTGGAGGCTTGCCACGACTGCCATAGTAATAGAGGTCCACTTGACCAGTCCTAGCAAGTTCAATCTCAGCCTTGTCAGCGAACTTCTTATGAAGGACATCAAGCCCACGGAGAGCCCTCGGCACCTGGCCAGCGTTGGCAGCGTCCAGCACGCGGTGACCATAGTCCACAACCGAGTCCCAGACAGGGGGGGCGGTGGGAGGGCCGATCGGCCTTTCCGAAGGTATCCTAGGATGGCGTCGGAACTGCAAGGCCTGCAGCTCACGCGCACGTGGGAACAGGGCCATCTGGACTGGCGTGTGAGTTTCGAGGATGGTGGTCGTGACCCTTTCAACGGATTTGACAGCTTTACTCACGCCAGGAGAGACCACAAAATAATCAATCAACATCTTCCCTCCTTGCCCCGTGCAGCAAGTGGCTTCGCAGTCGGCCTTGGCTAAATCTCCGAGCTTTTCAGCAGGGAAACCGCTTTCAAGCACCAGCTCGGGGGGGAGGTTGACACTGGCGCCGACAAGTGTCTTGCCCCAATGTCCCTGCGCCCCCCCGACCTTACTCAACATGTCCAACTTTCTGTCCGACAGTCCTTCTCCGTCCTAGAGGTAGAGCGAGGCAGCGTTGATGGGAGTGGAGCTGGGGAGGTGGACTGTGGCCAGTACGGCTCTTACCAGGGACCAGAACTCCTGCATGCTCGCCTGTGCCGACAGCGTGGTGCAGCCCTAGCCGGGCTCTCGCCAGCACTGCCACTCTGCCAAGCGTGCCGCCTCCAGGTCCAGGGGTAGCAGCTGAACGAAATCCTTTTCCACTGATGCCTGACCAGCCAACTGCCGGCTTCGTGGAGACCATCGCCGCGCAAGTGATGCTCCTGCACCGCGACGATTCGTGCCGATGTTATGTTCAAACACTCCTCGATAGAACGCCAGCTCGTACAGTTACACGTCTCGATGATCAGGGAGAAGTTGTCGCGGGGCGGTGGGGGGGGGGAGGGGGGTGCGTATAGGATCGCTCGCGGCCTGGCCTGGGCCCGAACCTCCCCCCTCAGCCCCCCCCCCGCTGGATGAGGTCGAGAGCTCCGATATTTCAGAGCTCCTATCTATTGAAATCGCTCGACCCCCCCCCCCCGCCCCCCCTGGAAGCGCCCAGGCCTCTCGCCCTGAGCCCGAGAGGTGGGGGGGGGGGCATGGAAAAAGTCAAAACTGAGGAACCCCAGGGAGCAACGGAGCTTGATCTTGGAAATCTGAGTCAGGCGGCCCCCTGGGGCTCCAGAAATCATTCTGCCATCTCTGTTGTAAGTGCCCCCGCGTGTGCCAGGGTAGCTACCCTGGCGGGGGCGCAGAATTGGGCCGCTGATCCGCTGCCGAGGTGCCGGCCTCCACCAGCTGCCTGGCTCGGGATCTGACATCGGTTGGCGTCCTGGCGGCAGAGGCCCACCTCCGCCTGCCATGGGCTGCTGGCTGCCGTTGAGGAAGGCCTCAGCATCTGCCTCGGCGGCAGGGTCATCCAACTCAGCACAGTGAGGAACCGCATGGCGATGCTGCGCAGGTGGTTGCCCCGCCGATGGCGCACCTGCTGCTGGTCGCACGACGAGGGCGAGGAACAGGAGGAGGAGGAGGGGGAAGAGGAGGAGGAACATGAGTAGGAGGAGGGCCAGGAGGAGGAGGAAGAGGAGGAGGAAAAGGAGGAGGAGGAACGTGAGGAGGACGAATAATATCAATCAGACGAAAGTGCGCTTACTACGATTACCTAGAAACATAACGAGAAGACGAATCATGATGCTGATACCGAAGAATGCTACGCAGAAGAATGATCGTGGTATCCGCGATAAGAATACGAATCGTTAGTGGCAAACCAGTGTCAAGAAACATAATATGGATAGAAAGAGTGCTAAGACGGATAATCATAGTATTCATGCTAAGCGTAAAAAAAAAGACATATTCTAGCTAGTAATACGAGTAATGGGGATACATCTGATCTAGACGCGTGTGTACGTATATGTGCTGGTAACATTCATAATACATTCAGTGCTGATCGTTATGCTGTCACTGCCGCTAACATTAATATTGTGACTGCTACTCATGCGACTCGCAGTGCAATGCAGTATCGATGACGTGAGCAATAACACGACTAACAGTAATATTAGTCTAACTAGCATGGCGACACCTTTTACCAATAATACTTCGTTAACGACCGCAACTCCGCCACCGTCAACGACCCCTCGCAGCCGCTGCCGCGTTCGACCGCTTCTCGGGCCGCAAAATCACCCGGGCAAGGGTGCGGGTCGGGCCATAAGGCTTGATCTTCGAGTCCGGATCTCCCAGCTGACGCTCAATGCCGAACCCGTGGGAATTCAAGGCCGCATCCAATTCGCCGGCAGCTGCATCAACGTCGAGGCTGAGCCGCTCCCAGGCGCTCTAAACCTCACGTGCGCCGCCGGCGCCCGAGTCGGGAGAGCCTTTCAGCGACTCCCCCTCAGTAGCCGTTCACCCATGGGCATGGAAGCCAAAGCCTGGCAAGCCAGACTTCTCGCTGCAATTGTCTGCGCCACTGGGGCCAATGTCTAGGCGCCTAGCGCGAAAGTCAAAGCCTCCAATGTCGAACCTCTCTCGGCAGCCGTGCGCCCCGAGGGAAACGCGCGGGCAGACTTCTGACTTCTGGGCCCTTCTGGCGGCGAGCGCCCCAGGCCGCGCCGTCGAACTTGGCGCTATCATTCAAAAAGAAGCCATCCTTGCGGTTCGACGACAGGTCCGCTGCGACCCTGGGCTGAAACCGCCCGACCGCCGAAGTCAGAAACCGCCCATCGGACGCCTCGTCCAAGTCCTGGGCCTACTTGGGCACCTTCTGTGGCGACTGGGGAGCCCGCGTCAGTTGGATTCACGAACCCCGAGGAGCCCTGCTCCACGTGCTGCGAGCGTCGCAAAGACGCGCCTTCGTCAGGAAAACCAGACCCCCGCGCCACGACTTGGGGTGCCTCCCCAAAGTGAAGCAGGGGCTTCACATGTTCGCCACGGTGGCGTTCGCGCGCAGCAGCGCCGCGTGTGGGCCAGCATATCAGCCAGCCCAAGTCCATCCTCTACCCTGCAGGCATTGCGACGTTGACGATGAGACACAAGAGCGCGCCAACTGGAGAAGCCCCTGCTGGGGACCAGAAGGGCGCCCCCTTCGCTACCGTGATATCCGACGGGCGAGGACCTGCCGCGCGCGACGCTGCGGGCTCATTGGCGGTCCCGCCGAGCTCCTCGACCTACGCAAAACGCCCAGAGAGCCGAGGCCTTGGCAATCCTCCGCCTTGCCGCCGATCGCCTTGTCCACGTCTTCGTCGACTGCCAAGCCGCGGCTGGCGGCTTCCAGCGGGTGACCGACGGCCTTGCCCAGGCTTCTGCTGGGCCGCGGGGTGGCATCTGGGCCCGCGTCAAACGCCGAGCCGTCGCCAAACCGGACTTCTTCCGCGTGTGTGCGTGTGTGTGTGTGTGTGTGTGTGTGTGTGTGTGTGTGTGTGTGTGTGTGTGTGTGTGTGTGTGTGTGTGTGTGTGTGTGTGTGTGTGTCGTGTGTGTGTGTGTGTGTGTGTGTGCGTGCGTGCGTGCGTGCGTGCGTGCGTGCGTGCGTGCGTGCGTGCGCGTGGGTGGTGGGTGGGGGGGGGGGGGGCGCGGGCCATATGGGCGACGAGGGCGTCGGCGATAACCGCGTCGGCGTCATGGGCGAAGAGTGCGACCTCCTAGCAGATCGCCCCGCCGCCGACGCGGTCGCCCCCCGCCACCATCCACGCCGCTCAATGAAAGCGGCGAAACTGTGACGCCGCTTCGCGGTGGCACTGCGAAGCGTCGCGGCTGCCATCTACGACGAAGGGCGCCGCGCGCTCCCGCTGCCTCGCAGACGGGCTGATTGAGCCCGGCCTTCCGTTGGCAGCGGGCGCCCCTCTCCACCGTCCAAACGCCCCCAGCGACCCCGGCGCTCGCTGGGGGGAAGCCCGCCGCGCCTGGGCCAACGCTGACGACGACGAAGAGGGCCTTTTAGGCTTCGGAGGAGGCATGGGTGACTGGGAAGCCACCCCCACCCATCCACTTGCGATGCAACGCCGACAACGACGCCCCAGGAGCACCTGGCCAGCGACGCCGACCACAGTCGCGCCCGCGGGGGGCACTGCGACCACGACCTCCGGCTGCGAGCAAAATCGGGCGGCGGGCCAAGGTGGCCCACCTCGGGCGCCGACCGTGGTCGCACTCGATTGGGAGTCTGACCAGCCCGCCCCAAAGCGACGCCGCCTGCGCGGATAATAAGGCGAACGCCCCTGCCCCATCTCCTAGCGCGGCGGGCCCCAATTGTGCCCTTCTCAAGCATGGCGACTGGCGGCGCCGGGCGCGAGCGACAGCGACGCTGCCCGCTCCGAGGGTGCGCTGATACCCACCGCTCCCGCAAACGAGTCCCAGGCGCACCGACTGGCCAGGCCGCGGGCGCCCCCGGGGTCATCGAAGGTCAGGGTCGAGCTTGAGCCTGGGGCGTTACAGCCCAAGGCCGAGCAGCACCGCCCAAAGTTCCGGAAACCGCGGTCCATGCAGGAGCCATGGCATGGCCGCGAGAGCAGGCCAAGTGCTGCACAAAGACCCAAACCCCTGCCAAGGGCATGACATGGACACCGCCTCCCTCCCGGCGATCACCCGCAAGCCATGCTCGGCATTGTGTCCAGGGGGCGACCTCCCACCCCAACCAGCGCGCACTCCTCGCGCTGCCACCGGCGCCATGCCCGAGGCTGTGCCCTGGGCGATCCCCGCCGGTGGCCATGTGCTCGCGTCGGGTATCCTAAGACTCGCGGCGTCCACTGGAGTGACAGCGACGCTGCTCTCCCCAGAGGTTGAAGTGGTCGCCGCTGCCCTCGCTGACCAGTCCCAGGCCCAGCGACCGGCCAGGTCGGAGGCGACCGCGAGGGTGCCACAAGGTCAAGCCAGAGCCGGGGGCGCTGCAGCCCCGGGCCGAGCAAAACGCATCCCAAAGGATTGAAAACCGCGGCCCAAACGGGAGCTATGGAGTGGCCACTCTAGCGGGCCCAGCGCTGCAAAAGCACCCCAACGCAGGCCAGGGGCGCGACGGGGATGCCGCCCCCGCATTATTTGACCGCCCGCGCCCATAGGCCGGGCTTGGCTCTGCGTTCAGAAGGTGACCTCGAGCCTCTCGCCCTAATCTGCGCCCGCCCCCAGCGCGGCCGCCGCCCCCGTGGCCCGCGGCCGGGGCCGAGCCCCGCGCCGCCGCCGCTGCGGGCGACGCGCGCGCGCCAGGCGTCTACCCGCGGCGATTCCGCGGCGGGGCGCGCGGCCGCGCGAGGCGCTCTCCGCCGGCTGCGCCAACCTCGCCGCCCACTTCGCAAATGCCATTGGCACTAGACGACCGCGCCGCGCCCCCAACTCGGCCCGCGGCCGGGCCGCGGAGCAGCAGGCATCCTACGACCGCATTCGCCGCCAACTCTTAAACCTCGCCCTCCAGGTCCGCGCCCCCGCTTCTCGACGAGGCCTGCTCGGGCAGCGCCTCCACCGCGCCTGCGAAGCATGCGCGTCTCTCTCCGCCAACCTGTCACTTCGTGGAGCGGCGCCCTCTTTGCGCGACCTGCCCAGGGTCGCGCAAGTCCGCGCGGGGCCCCCCGCCTGGCCCGTCGGCCCAACCCTCTCACCGCGCGGCCGCGCGTCGTCGGTGCCGGGCTGCGTGGGCGGATGGCGCCTCGGTTCCGCAGGCCGCGTAGCGGCCGAGCCCTTGCCCCCTGGCCGCCAGCCGCGGCTCTGCCGATCTGGGCCGTTCCACCGCGGCGCGCCGGGGCCTGCTCGGCGCCCCCATGTTATCTCAGTCGCTCTGCGACGGGAGGCGGTTGTTTCGACGCCCCCCGCGCCCCGAGGCGGGCGCCGCCGCTCGGCGTGCTTTCGCGGCCCCGGCAACTGCAGTTGCTGGTTGCGACGGAACCGCCGTTCACGTGTCCGTTTGTTTGTGTGTTTGTGTTGTGTTGTGTTGTGTTGTGTTGTGTTGTGTTGTGTTGTGTTGTGTTGTGTTGTGTTGTGTTGTGTTGTGGTGTGGTGTGGTGTGGTGTGGTGTGGTGTGGTGTGGTGTGGTGTGGTGTGGTGTGGTGTGTTGTGCTGTGTGTGTGTGTGTCTGCGTTTTTTTTTAAAGGCGCGCGAGTTAGTTCCCACGGGGGCGCCAGGGAAAAAAAAACGCGGGCTCATGTTTGGGCCTCCTCTGTCGAGCCCCATCGGGCCCCGGCCCCGCATGGCGCGCGCTTGCAATCTCGCGACGCACATGCTAGTCATGCTTGTTCTTTGCCCCCCCCCCCCCCCCCCCCAAGCGAGCAACTTATCGTGCGTCGCTTTCGTTTGGGGGGCGTTTGCGCATTGATGTTTCGGGTCTGGTTCGCGCCGCGCTTGACAGGCCTGGTTGCGTTGTATATCATTGACGCTTCGCGTGCCCACCCGGCCTTGAAACGCGCCAGAAGCCATTGTCCATGGGCGCTGTTCTGGTGGGGAGCTTCGGCGAGGAGGGAGGTTCGCATATGGGGGGGCGAGGAGGGGCGAAACAAAAAATAGGAAAGGGGGCGCGACCAAACCGGCGAAAAACCTGGGGGGAGGAGCGGTTAGGGCGAAACTTTGAGGATGAAGGTGGGGGTCGGGCGCAGGGCCGTGGCGCTGGCGTCTCCATGGGCCACGCATGGGCGATGCATCTTCGAGTGTCGCGTTCGGCGGGGGAGCCAATTGAAGGTGAACGAAACAAGGGGGCGGAGGGCTCGGGGAAGGCGACCGGGGCAACGTGCGCTGATGGCGTAAAAAGAAGAGGTAGGAATAAACGAAAGCCGTGGGGTGGGTGCATCTGCCCGGCCGATCTGACACGCGGAACGCTGCCCTTCAGTTTGGGGAATCTGTAGGGCCAAGGCAAAATGTGAATTCACATTGTGGGGCAATGCAAAGTGTGAATTCACATGTCAGGAGACAGGAACATGTGAAGTCACATTTTGGAAAAAAAGGAAAATGTGAATTCACATCTCTGAATTGTGTATAGAACTTCTCACGATGTGGAAAAAGAAGAATGTTAATTCGCATGTTGAAAATGAAAATGTGAATTTACATTTTGGGAGAATCGCGGGGCCCATGTCGAATCTGTCTTGGGGTTCGAAAAATCATCCGTTGGGAACGTTCCCGATGATCAGTCGCGCAATCAAGACGCACTTGCACCCCGCTTCGCCGCCCCCGCATGCATGAACGATCATGGGTGGACGGCGCGTTTGCCCGCGCGGGCAACGCGCGGGCGCGAATGATTGGCCCTCCATGGCCGCCAACATTGGATGCCAATCGTACCTGATCACGTACATGAATGATACATTAAGCACACATGGGCCATTCAGCCCCCATTCCCCATTGAAGACCCCCTGTTGCAGACCCCTTCTTTCGCCCTCCAAGACAAACAAGACGAGGAGGAGACCGTCGCAGACCTTCTGTTATGAGAGCTTGGAGGACTTTATGGGGCTACCGTATTTGATCTGTTTGTCGTGTGTGTGTGTGTGTGTGTGTGTTTGTGTGTGTGTGTGTGTGTTTGCGTTTGTTTTCTTCTTTCTTTCTTTTTTTTTTTGGGGGGGGTATCTTACGTTCCTCTTGGGATTGCCTCGGGGCCCTCCGAGGCATTTGGGCGTTTCTTTTGGAGGTTTGGGGCTCATTGTGGCGTTGTTTGGGACTTTTGGGGCGGTTTTTCTTGAGTTATGGATAGACGGAGCGCGGGCGCTCAATTAACCCCCCTCCCCCCCCGGTCGCAAAAACAGAAGAGCATGTTGGGGCTCCCTTGGAGCGCAGTCGTGGGCTTCTAACGGGCTTTTTGGGCCGTTTCGGGCTCCCTTTCGGTCTTCGGGTTCACTTTGGGACTTCAAGGGCGATCGTTGGGAAACGTGCGAGAATTCACTGTTGATGTTGCGGGGGTCTTGATACGATTTTGGCACATTGTTTTTTTTTTTGGGGGGGGGTCGACAACATTGAGAGCCGTCTCGCGGCCGTCTGGTGGCCATCAGAAGCAATATCCTGTCACAGTGACCCATCATGGGGGCTGTTTTGGGGCGTCGGTGGCCATCGTGGAGCCATATTGAGAATGCGACAGACCTCTGCCGCATCCCCCCCCCCCCCCCCGCCCAGACCCAGGGGGGGGGGGCATGGCAGAGGGCCCAGGCTGCCAAGCAACCCCCCCGAAGGACGGCCGTCTCGCTCACTCCCACCCGCCCTCCCGCCACAGAAGCACAGTATTCGATTCTTCAGGCTTGCGCCACATCCGCCGGCCCCTTATGAAGAATCGCGCAGTGGTCTGGTCGCCTCTCTGGGTGGTCTGAGGCCCCTGGGCCATTCTTGGGGCATTCTTGGGTTGTCTTGGGGCCCCTTAGGCCGTCCTGAGGCAGTATTGGGCTGTCTTGGGGCTCTCTTGGGCTGTCATCGGCCTCTCTTGGGCTGTCATGGGGCGCTCTGGGCGTTCTTTTCGGGCGTCTTGGCCGTCGCCATCTATTGCCGAGGACTGTGGTATGCCCTTGGTGACCTCAGAACTGCTTTGCGGTGTCTTTTGGAACCGTCAGGGGCGGCCGCGGGGTGACCTTCAATCGTTTCAGGCCATGGTCAGAGGCCCGCCGAAACGCCCTGCGGAAGCAAGTGACGAGCACGGCGGGAAGCAACGCAAGTTGCGAAGAATCTGACCGCGAGTCGCGCGCGCTGTCTTCGGGGCTCTTTGGGCCATCCTCGGCCCCTCTTGACCCGTCTTGGCGCCCTCTTGGGCTGTCGCGGGGCCCTCGTGGAGGCTTCTTGGACCGTCTTGGTGCGGTCTTGGGGGGCTCTGGGGCCGCCCAGGAGCGGGGAACACCCCGAAAGACGCACGTGCGAGAAACAAATATACGTTTTACGAAGGGAACGGGCGTTTTTGTGCGTCTAGAGGCCCTCTTGTGGCGCGTCGTGGATGCCTCTTGGGGCGTCTTGAGGGCCTCTGGAGGTCGTCGTCAGTGTTGTTGATCGCTCTTGCACCGTCGGGGACCATGTGGAGCTCTCTTCGAGGCCACTCGGGGCGCTCCTGGAGCGCTGTCGGGGCCGTTTTCGGAGCCCTTTTGGGCCGTCTTGGACGTCTGTTGGCCCGTCTTGGGGCCCTCTAGGGCTATATGGGGGACCCTCTTGGAGGCGTCTTGGGCCGTCTGGGAGCGGGTTTGGGTGGCTCTTGGGCCGTCCAGGAGCGGGTGGCACCCCAAAAGGCGCACGTGTGAAAAATATACGTTTTACAAAGGGAACGGGCGATTTTTTGCGTCTAGAGGGCCTCTTGGGGCGAATCTTGGATGCCTCTTGGGCCGTCTTGGGGGCTTGTTGAGCCGTCGGGAGGCCGTCGTCGATGTCTGTGATCGCTCTTGGACCGTCTGGGACCGTGTGGAGCTTTGTGGACGCCACTCGGAACGCTCCTGGAGCGCTCTTGGGGCCGTTTTCGGGGCCCTCTTGGGCCTGTTGGCCCGTCTTGGGGCCCTCTAGGGGTATGTGGGGCACCCTCTGCGAGGCTCCTGGGGCCGTCTGGGAGCGGGTTTGGGGGCCTCTTGGGCCGTCGGGGAGCATCGGAAAGGCCCAAAACCGAATATGTGAAAAATGCACGTTTCACAAAGGGAATGGGCCAATTTTTGCGTCTAGGGACCCTCGTGGAACGCATCTCGGAGGCCCTCGGGGGGGCTCGTGGGGGCCTCTTCTGCCGTCGAAGACGCCTCGTGGCCCGTCTTTGGGCCACCTTGGGCGGCTTGGAGCGCTCGTTGGGCGTCCCAGAGCCATGTCGAGGCCGCCAGAGGCGTCCCTGCACGATTTTCACGAGGTTTTGCACGATTTTCGGGAGCGGATGACCCCTCCGTTCCCATCCGGGGGATCCGGCCCGACCCCCCCCCTCCCCTTCCAAATCGACCGGACCGGGCTCCCGGGGGAGGCGTTTGGGGAGGGGGAAACAGTTGGGCCCTCTAGGGGTATGTGGGGCACCCTCTGCGAGGCTCCTGGAGCCGTCTGGGAGCGGGTTTGGGGGCCTCTTGGGCCGTCGGGGAGCATCGGAAAGGCCCAAAGCAGAATTTGTGAAAAATGTACGTTTCACGAAGGGAATGGGCCAATTTTTGCGTCTAGGGACCCTCGTGGAACGCATCTCGGAGGCCCTCGGGGGGGCTCGTGGGGGCCTCTTCTGCCGTCGAAGACGCCTCGTGGCCCGTCTTTGGGCCACCTTGGGCGGTTTGGAGCGCTCGTTGGACGTCCCAGAGCCATGTCGAGGCCACCAGAGGCGTCCCTGCACGATTTCCACGAGGTTTTGCACGATTTTCGGGAGCGGATGACCCCTCCGTTCCCATCCGGGGGATCCGGCCCGACCCCCCCCCCCTTCCAAATCGACCGGACCGGGCTGCTGGGGGAGGGGTTTGGGGAGGGGGAACATCTCACACCCCAAGGGGTCGGTGCATTGCTCCCGTCGTTGTGAGCGGTGTTGTGGTCTCAGCCGCTTCTGGATCAGATTGCTAGCTTGCCGCAGGAATCTGCCTCCCTCCTCGCTGCCCCTCCTCCTCCGTGTCCACCGCGGGCTGGGGCGCCCTGGAGCCTAGGCAAGCACAGTTTTGGAACACCTCCTTCGTTTCAGGAGACCACTCGCAGATATCGGGTTCCACAAGTCCTCTTAGTCTCCCTCTTCCATCCTTTAAATCCGTAAGGGCTTCGCCCCCTGCCGCCGGCCCCCTCTCTCGGAGAATGGGCTTTGGCGCTGTCGTGCAGCAGTATCGGAACTTCATGCGAGGCCGATTCGCAATCGGCAAAACCAACTGATCACAAGAGGGGTTACCACACAGGGCGATTGGTAAGACGTGTATGGTTTACGAGCTTGGTTACCACACCTTGGGATTAAAGGGCCGAGGGAGTACTCGCAGTTTGGGTTACCACGCCTTGCGATGGATGTGCGTGAGGGGTGGCACCGAATTTCAGAAATGTGGCAAATCCCCTGTGTTTTTGGACCCTGACCCCGCGGATCTGCGTGAGGGGTGGCACCGAATTTCAGAAATGTGGCAAATCCCCTGTGTTTTTGGACCCTGACCCCGCGGATCTGCGTGAGGGGTGGCACCGAATTTCAGAAATGTGGCAAATCCCATGTGTTTTTGGACCCTGACCCCGCGGATCTGCGTGAGGGGTGGCACCGAATTTCAGAAATGTGGCAAATCCCCTGTGTTTTTGGACCCTGACCCCGCGGATCTGCGTGAGGGGTGTTGATTTCGAGCCCCCCCAGCAATTCAGACAACGCGCCCAGGGGGTGCTCAAAATCACGTTTGGGCCTCCCCCCCCCTCGCGCGGTCAATCAACTAATTACAGTAACCAGCAAGAAGCAGCATTGTAACACTGGAAATTACAACCTACGATTGGTACAGGAAACTGCGAACCTCGCGCCTACAGCCTGGTGGCCCCACAAGGGGGCCAGC